>JAHKKF010534720.1:0-24226 GCA_019740295.1 Labeo calbasu
AAAGTAAATGGAGTCGAGGAGTCGATTCCACCGACTCCAAAATTAGGAGTCGGGAGTCGGAGTCGACTCCAAAAAAAACGGAACCGAACACCCCTAGTCTGTGTAGGTGGGTCACTGAACTGTTTTGACAGTTACAGATTTGAAAAACAAAAGAGCGGGAAAAAAGAACCTTAAACTCCAACAAAAAGAACCACTTCAGCATAAAAGTGTTGTTCAGGATGCTGTGCTCCTAAATAGAACAATTACTACATGTAAAGGACCTTTACAGAACCATCTTTTTTTAGTGTATCTACTTAAATATAGTAAATTTGGTGACTTTAGCCATGTTTGTTTCATTATATATCATTCCATAAATCCTAAACAATGCTGGGTTATTTTTTTTTAACCCAAATGCTGGGTTCAGCCTGTTGGGTCATTTATTTTGGGTTATTTTATTTATCTGTTTATTTATTTTACATTTTTTACCAGGTGGTGGGTGGTTTTTCTGTAACTTAGCTGCTGGGTCATTTTTACTGTTAATACAAATGATGAACTCCCACACACACACCTACCCAGTACTGGGTCAGTGTAACCCAGTGTTGGGTAACCTGTGCCAAACTGGTTACATTTGTCAGGTCATTTTGTGTTCTGTCCTGAGAGAAAACTGACTGACGGGAAACTTCCTGAAAAAAATGAAGTGCTGTATTACATTTTATTGCTTTTAAATTATCACTGCATAAATAGAAAACTGTCTGTAGTTTCACATTTTGGCGGAGCCCCCGTGGAAGTGTCACCAAACGAATGCGCGACCAGAGCTGAAACATGATGCGACTTCGGTGTTATGTGTAACAAAGTTTCCGTGCGCTCCACTGACTACAATAGGAGTGCTACTGATCTAGTGTGCTATGGTTGCAGCTGTGGTCTCGCTATGCATTCGACAGTTGAAACTAAGGCTAAATGTCTGACAGACAAGATGGCACGGGGTAAAGCTGTTTTAATGTAATTTTTTAAACATGAATATAAGATAAGTCATGAGTACAAGTCATTTAATGAACTGGAACAGCCTACTGATAGCAGTTTTCTTCTAACAGATTCCCATTGGCTGCTCTTGCTGCTCCTGTCATGTCCTAAAACATTTTCTGAATGTTTTTTTTTAAATTTTATGATTGTAACTGACCCAGCACTATGACAGAAACAACCCAACAAATGGCTAAACGCATAAAACCCAACAAGCTGGGTCAAAATAACCCAGCATGTGTTATGTCCAATATTTACCCAGCTCTGGGTTGCCTAATAACCCACAAATGGTTGTTTTTAACCCAGCATTTTTTAGAGTGTAGACATGGGTTTTTCAAAGCAGCTCTGTGTTTAAATAGTTAAATAATACCCATTTTCAGTGATCAAAAACCAAATGTGGTTTTGCACACAGCTAATAATTATACGGCATTTAAAGAGGAATGTCTGAAGAATATACTGACATTTAATACTTTGGCTTTCATCACTATTTATGTTTGTCTTTCTACAGAAAAAAATATGAACAATATAAAACATTTGAGCTGGGGAACTTTTCAAAATTTGGTTGATTTGACACAGAATGACCCGATAAAATACCTTATTAAAATTCCAGTTATATTTAAAGTGGTATGATAACTTGAATGAGGAAAATGACAAAAATTTAAGTCACATTAATTAACATTTAAGTAACATTATTTAGAGAAAATCCTCAAAGTTCTCAAATCTAATTTGGAGGATTTGAAAGCACATACTCCTTACTAAATATATTGGAATATATGTTGAATATATTTTATCAAATATATATTATGATGATCTGTTATTCAAACTGTCTGACACATTTTATACACTATATATATATATTATATACACTATACAAGAGCGTGAATGAGTTTTGGGAGCTTTTTTGAGTAATGGTACATTTCAAATCACTTTTGATAACTACTTTCTTTATTGATTGATTGACTGAAGTGTAATTTTTGTAGTGGAAGTACCTGATAACCATTCATATTTATTGCATGTAAAAGAGCAGCATGAAAATTCTTCAAAGTTTTCATTTTGTGTTCCACTGAAGAAAGAAAGTCATACAGTTTGGAACAACATAAGGTTGAGTAAATTATGACAGAATTAAAACATTGTTAATTACCACTATCTGTTTTGAGGCAAATGCTAATTTAGTCTAATTTGTCACATACCGCAGTAAAGAACAGCTTTAAATTACAGTTAATGTAACCTGTGAAAACATGCTTACACAAATTCCAACAAAACACACCCCTACTGGTCTTCATAAAGGTGACAATGGTGTAAACCAAAATCAGTGTCAGTATTAATTATTTTCAATTAACCGTTTGACAAATGTGCAATTAATGTAATAATAGATGATAAACACCCATCATCATAAACAGGGCTTTCTCTTTATTTATCAAGGTGGTCTATGTTTAGTCATACTGGAACAGGAGGATTACGATATTCTGGTTGCATAACGTAAAGCCGTAATTCACAAGTGTTTATTCTACTCTATAAATGCATGGACCGTAATTGTGTCTTTTTAGATGGCTTGATGAGGGAACCGTAACATCCACTCATAGATAAATTGCAGTCCAAGTTGGCCAGCAGACGTCCTCGTAGATCAATATCCGCAAATTACTCAAACAAAGGCCAATAACAAGACCTTTTTGTTACTTCATACCGCGCCTACGTCTTTCTGTTCTACTTGCCCATAATTAACAACAGTGAATTTCAAACGATTAGATCACTCAGATGCAATCTCTTATCGAGGGACACACAATGTCATTTAGTTGTCAATGAAGATCTTATCTACTTCCCTCCCTCTCCAAAACAAGTATAGATTTTCTTAAGAATGTCCATGGGAGAGGGAAGTGAAGGAGAAGAGAGGCTGCACTGGGATCTGAATTAGGTCTCCGCAATGACTCTCATCACAGATTAATAAGGAAAGTGATGAAGACACTTGGTTAAAATATGTACAAAATCCTCTCAGCTATGATCAAAACATTCTTACGAAGAGTGACTAGCCAAACCTTGACTTACGCTTTCTCTCTCATTGAAAATATAAGAGTAATGTAATCTTTTTCATAGCTGCACAACTGTACAAGTACACGGCAAGTGATTGACCTACCAAACTGAAAACTGTATCTTCATTTTGTGTAAAATTTTGAAATTTTGAAACATCACCAAAAACTCACATTACTGGGCATATATACAACTTTTAGCCATACAGTAAAACACTAGACCTTAGGTAGGTAATCACAGCATGCTGATATGCAGCCATATCGCATGGCTACTAGTGTGATATTGCGGTTATAAAACAGTTTGACGGCACAAGTGTGTAAATACATAAGAAACAACAGTTTTGTGTCTTTAAAACCCCTCTTTTGTGCAAACTACTTCCTTCTGTCATGGTTTCAAATCTTAGTTTAACAGCTGAGCCCAAGCCTCCGTTACTAATTCAAAAACGTCACTTTAGTACTATTAACGAAGGAACTTTGTGTTGCTTCATTGAAAACTTATTGTATTACTGTATTAAAAGCTCACTGTATTATGTAGAGTATTATGAGAGAGAGATGGATAAAGCGAGTGTGATTACCTGCATCTGACACATTCATTCTTCAGCTCAGTCTCATATTCACAATAAAACATTAGTTTGAATATCCACTGAGGAAAGCGATTTCTTTATCGTACTATCCTTTCATCTGGTAAGGGTGATTTCCGATGACAGCGCTGCTCAGTGCATTTGTTGGCTGTGTCTAAAAGGTGTTGTTGAAAGTAAAAATAACTTCCTTGTTTACAACCCTGTTTTAGTCTTTCAATTTAAAAGTCTTTACTGCTGACTCACTCATAAAACAGTCTCTTGTCACCACCTAATGGCAGAACAATGCAACTAAAATCACCATCACGAACACGCACACTATTTCTCAATGCTAAATACTAGGGATCAAATGGTACACTATACAAATATGACGGTTTGGTATGTACCGATATATAAAAAATATCTAAAACTGGAAGTTTCCAATGAAGTTCCACTTGTGCTGTGGTTAAATGCTGTATTTGTTCGGTAGACCGAACCGAAAGACCCCTACCGAAAATTTTTGATACAAATATGTGTACTGTTAAACTCCTACTAAATACTATTATTGTTGCTAGGAAATTCAGTCGAAAGTACAAAGGCAGCACTTTGATGTATTAAATTTAGATAAAATATAACATGGTGAGATTTTGCCCTCAGCCTAAACCATTTGCTTTTGAAAAAAAAATCGTAAGAAAAATATATGGAATATGGAATATATGTGTGTATATATATATATCAGAGGTTGTGGTAGACTTTAACATTGTCCATCATTTTGACAGACAGGGTCTTAGAAATTCCGTCATAATCTGTTTTTACCTGTCATTTTAATTTTCATATTTTAATTATAACACGCTTAATTGCTTTAATATTTTTTCACATTCTCATTTTAATTATGAACCTACAGGACGATATAGGCTTATGCATTTATTTTGAAAAGAGCAGATGAACAGACGAGACTGCGTAACTTTTCATGTTCAACACCACACCCCCTAGTGACAGCGATTTTAATGTATTCTCATTTTTATGAACCAATATCGATTTGTAAATAATTGATATTTTAGTCTATGCTGTTTGTTTTCGGTTAATGAATGAACAGTAAATAGTGCACCTCCAATTCAATAAATTGCAATATGCAAAGCTTTGTGTTACTTTTGATAAGAAACAAAGTCTCAGATTTTCAATTCTGTCCACTTCATTTGGAAATTCAAGCAATAAATAAGCGTTTTGGCGCTCTTTAATGTGACATGATAGATCGTTGTAGCTTCTGGGTACTCGCCTGTGCGTAATCAAACACATAGCAAAATATTTGTGACAATTTTGTTTTTGTTCTGGATCCAGTGCTCTGCTGCTACATTGAAGCGCACTCGCCACCAACTGGACAGGATTGGGAATTACAGTTACAAGTTACAATAGATCACCCGTAAATAATAAATTATTAATACAAATTATTATTTTTATTTTATTTTATTTTATTTTATTTTATTTTATTTTATTTTATTTTATTTTATTTTATTTTATTTTATTTTTATTTTTTTTGAGAAACTTGTGCAGATTTGGAACAACAACAGGGTGAGCAAATTATATTTTTGGGTGAATCATCCCTTAAAGTTCTACTCGGGTGGGTCAAAAAAGCACACTAAAGTTGAACTAATTGCATTTAATATAATTTAAAACTGTGTTTTCATTTTATTGCAAACAACAGTGTCCAAAGAGTTCAGAAAATTGCATTATATTAAGTGTATTATGTCCATAAGTACCCTTTTTAAAAGTATGCTAATGTATACTTTTTTCACAAGGGGTTCTTTTAAGTGTGGTTGTAATGTCCAAGTACTTTTTGAGTTCGCTGTATACTATCCTAAAGTATTGCACTATGTGATGTACTGTAGCAATTAAGAGGGTGGCGATATATAAATCTCCCCTGACAGGCGTTGGGACATCTTACATCATTTAAGGTCAAAACGAATGCAAACGTTAGCAAGTGAGCACCCTCCTTGAGCAGTGCCCTCTTTGTGAGTACAGCTTCCTTTCTTTCTGTGTCTGTCCTGTGGGGGAGGACAGTCCCTGGTTACATTATCTGTTAAAATGCACGCTAAACGCTAATATGTACAATAAGAGGGTGCTAAGACCCTGGATAGACAGATAATCTGTTATTGGAAGGCATCTTCGGCTATTTAGCACGTTTCAACTACGGGAGGTCTCGATGCGTTATATTGTGTCAATCCGACTAATCTGCTGGTGGAAAAGAAGGTAGATACGGATTAGACAAATCTGAAATAATCTGCTGAAAGCTCAAAAGCTTGAGATGTCTAGAGTTTTTTTTTTGGTCATTTATTCATTTTTAGGAGGTTGGCAGCACGAATTAAAGCTATAGACACTTGATGGAGATATGGGATTGACAAACTGGATTGACAGAATGACAGAAGAGTTACGTTTTACTGCTCTGTAAATAGACTGCATGATTTGACCTCTACAGGTCATGTCGATGACAGCTGTTTAGAGCTGGTCATTGCCCTTGTTTACTCTGTCATGCCTGTGTCTACAGAATAGCTTCTTGGTTCAGGCACATAATCATTTGGGTGAATGGTGAAGAATTGTGTCACAGTTCAGAAATTCTACAGAAAATAGATTAGCCATAAAAGCAAGAAAAGCAAGTGTTGCAGACATACCTATGAGTTAAGTTAGATATCAGTGTCAAGGTAAGCATGAGATGTCAGATGTGCTCTTGCAGGCTAAGAAGCCTGTACGTGGCCTTCAAAATATATGACCAAAAATCCCTAACTAAAAACAAAGATTTAATTTTCAGCAGCATTCTGCTGAAAGTCAGCCTGAATGCTTGTCGGTTCTTTGACATTTGGAGTCTTCTTCAAATCAAAAGAATCTTTCGCATACTTTGAATGTTATCATTTGGCAGGAAACATTAGCCAACAAGTTTGTTTACATTCTGAAGGACTGTGGATACACGCTGACAGTCAGAGAGAGCAGTGGTCAATTCATTTGAAAAATTGAGGACACAACATAGAGTAATTACAATCTATGCAGGTAGATTATCATTACATATATTAAGAAATATACAAGGGTTTCAATCCATTCTGAATGTATGGATATTGCATGCAAATGCCGGAAGGAAACGCACACAAATAAAATATCCAAAAATCAGATTAAAGCAAACATGAATACCTGAGGTGGGTGGTTTATAAAGTGTTAAGTATTTCCATTAATATATGCACATAAAATTAACTTTTAAATGATTTTATATTCAGTATTATATGGAAGCTTGTTTCTACCTTGGGATACAATAAATAATTACAATATTACAAAATTAATTACAATAAAAAGGGATATGAACTCTACTGATATATATGTTTAGATATAAAGAATTGTGGGATGTTAACTTGCAATTGCAAGACATAAACATTCAAATTGTAAGGTGTAAACTCCTGATTATGGAAATAAAATTCAGAATTGAAAACTGAGGTAATTGTCAGAAGTCAGAATTGTGAGATACAAACTCAGAATTGTGAGATTAAAGTGTCACAATTACTTTATTTTTTATTCCATGGCAAAAGAGGCTTCCAAATGTGTACTGAAAAAACTTCAGAAAACTTTATAAAAAATATTACAAATAAAACATAAATCCCAATAAAGTAACACATCTAGGGCTGTCAAACGATTAATCACGATTAATCGCATACAAAATAAAAGTTTGCCTAATGTATGTGTGTGTACTGTGTGTAATTAATATGTATATATAAATACACACAAATTAATGTATATATTGTTATTTATGTACAAAATATTTTTATGTATATATAATATAAATTCTATAAAAATTATAACAAATATATATACTTGTAAATATTTCTTAAATATGTACATGAATGTGCTTGTATTTATATATACATCATAATTACACACAGTACACACACATTTATTAGGCAAGCTCAGACTTTTATTTTGTATGCGATTAATCACGATTAATCGTTTGCCAGCCCTAACTTTGTAAATACGCAAGTTAAAATGCGTTTTGAAGTTGTTTTAAGACTGCCAAAACCATTCACTCAGGACACAAGAACAATCAAAACTTGTAATTCCTACAAAGGAAAAGAGGAAATACGAGTGTTGAATGTGAGAATACTTATGAGATTACAGTTTGGATTAGTAAATGACACTTGATTCACATAAGGATCTTATTCAAAGCCCTGGAGCTAAGCTGTCTGTTGCTTAAGATTTTCCAGCTAAAAGCCCCTTCGAGATGGCATATAATGAGACTTTTAATGTCATTAGGGGATTGCTAAGGACAGACAATTACTTGCAGAAAGCATTTGAAGCGTTTGAATGGAAGAGAGCATCTTGCTGGAGGCTGGGAGAGGATTCTCCTTAGCATGTCTTAGAGATGCTTACTGAAGAAGTCATTGTAATTAGTTCAAATGGTCACCAGGGAGAATTGGGGCTGAAGAGCTGCAACCCAAGGTCTTGGGGGAGAGAGAGAAGGGTAATAATTACTACAAAAGGCCCTTCCATGAATGTAAACACTGCACTCTTTCGTAATAAGCTTGATCAAATGGTTATTATTTTCATATTTGCAGTCTTCATCCTGTGCAGAAACCCCCAACCTGCACAAAGGGGCAAATCAGTGACCCAGACACAATTGAATTTGCTTTGTCACTCTGTGTTATTGGTTGTACATTCATTGATGCAAAGCAGTCTAATTAAGACATTTATGGTAAAAGAAGCATAACTTAATTTGGTAGACATGCAAATATTTTAAGATAGTGAATATAATTTGATCCTTTCTAAGTAGCCTTTACTGTGGGTTAGATCAAATTTGCTTGCGAAATTGAAATATTCAAGTTCAAGGACCCCAAGACTCTTAAGGCACACATTGTTTAGCCTGAAAAGGTGCTTGTGCTATTTTCTTAAAATAAATTAAAAAATAAATTTCATTTGGTTTGATAGTTTGATATCTAATACAATGACATTCATCTATTTTTTTAAGTGATAGTTCACCCAAAAATGAAAATTTGATGTTTATCTGCTTACCCCCAGGGCATCCAAGATGTAGGTGACTTTGTTTCTTCAGTAGAACACAAACCAAGATTTTTAACTCAAACCGTTGCAGTCTGTCGGTCATATAATGACAGTCAATGGGATCCACGGCTTTGAGAGTCAAAAAAACATACACAGACAAAACCAAATTAATCCCTGCAGCTTGTGACAATACATTGAGGTGTTAAGACACAAAACAATCGGCCTGTGCAAGAAACTGAACAGCAGTTATATAATTTTTTTACCTCTGATCCACCAAACTGTCCGGAGCGCATTCACAACAGCTGCCGCGTGATGCGTCAACGTGCTCTGGCATATACAAGAGCAAGCAACAGTAACTTCTGTCGATCAGGCTCAGAAGTTGGGAGTCGGTGAAAAGTCAACACTACCGGATGAGTTTGCGCAAGCAAACATAATCTTTTAGTTTTTAATCGGTTGCAACCGATGTCAAGTGTCAACATACTTTCTAGGGCCAAAATAAAGTTTTTGTGGGAACTATTTTACCTTCTTTTTTAATTTTTTATATTTATACAACAATTCTTTCTGATTATTGAATCTGATTGGCTGAGAGGAGTGCTATATTCTAGTGATAACAGAACTCCAACCGCTTCACTGTTGGTATCACTCAACTTGAGGTATTTCTCACAGCGAGTGTCATGGCGGACACCCAATCCACTATAATTTTATAAGTTATACTGTTTTTGTATCATGGCATGTAGTTTTATAATTTTTAGGTGAGAATGTACTTGTTTAAACTTCAAATATGAAGTGTGTTAATAAAGACATGACTGTCTATTCTGTTAATGGATTTTATTGCATGAAGATTATCTCTGTGAGGATTTACGGGCCCTACATTTGTTCAGGACACTGGTACAACTTGCTAGAGTGAGAGGGATCCCAATCTAAGTTCTGAGTGCGGGAAACCTCCCTGTGGTGAAAGAAGGAACTCTCACTTTATGTCATGTTCTTAATGGATTGCAATGCAAGGCTATATTAGGAATGGGATACTGGCTTATTTTATGCACTTGCCAAATACAGATTTTTAAAAAAAAAAGCAGTACACTTCCAAAACAAAGTTTCACATATAATGTACTCACCCCCTTGTCGTCCAAGTTATTCATGTCTTTCTTTCTTCAGTTGTAAAGAAATTATGTTTTTTGAGGAAAACATTTCAGCATTTTTCACTGCATTTTACATTTTTACACAGAGTTCAGGCAGAGCGAGACAGGACGAGCGAGAAACATCATTTCGGTAGATAAGACCCTTTTTTCCTCGGCTGGAGTTGTTTACAACCACATCTGGGATCGACTAAAGCTGCATTTAAACAGCATTTTGAAAGTTCAAAATCGGGGCACCATATCAGTCCATTATATGGAGAAAAAACCTGAAATGTTTTCCTCAAAAAACATAATTTCTTTACGACTGAAGAAAGAAAAACATGAACATCTTGGATGACAAGGGGGTGAGTACATTATATGTGAATCTTCGTTTTGGAAGTGGACTTCTCCTTTAATCCAATTTTCTATAACTGGAAGACCAAAAAAGGTTAAAAATCTGTGTTAGAAAAAGTGTATTCTAACTACATAAATGTTACATGAATTATACATAAATTGTGAACAGTCCTGCTCCAGAGAGTTGAGCCCTGGATATAGGCCCGGTGTTTGAAACATGCATACTACCTAGTGGTAGTCACACATGCACTGTCGTCCATGCTTAAGACATAAGTTGACTGTGCTGATAAAAAAAATGACATCACAAGTACTGTCTGCAAGCTGAAACGAAACTTGGACAAGGGAAGTATACTTTCAGCTTTACAGTATCTTCCTGCAGTACACTTCCAACTTTGCTCTAACACACCTGCTTGTAATTTTCAAGTGAACCCAAAGATTTTGTTTAGTTCATTCAGGTGTGTTTGATTACAGCTGGAACAAAATTTTGCAGTTTGATTCCCAGGAGCAGATCTGACACACCTTTCACATGATTTGTTCCATCAAATGCCTTGTCTTGGCTTGCCGACTGCGTTACACTGCTTTACTGCCCCTATAAAAATGATTTACGAGGAAATTGAGATAATTAGAACCGAATTGAGGTGACAGAAGCTCTTACGGGGCATCTGGTTATTATGCTGGGAAAGAAATGAGTTTGTTAATTTGTAAAGGACAAGAGTAATTAAGGCGCCAGGACTGACGCAGTTACTTAACTGAAGTTAATGGGGGAGGGACCAAGTAAATGCAAAACCTCACGCCTCGCTCCTCTGCAGTGTAGATCAGAGATGATAGGGCACGGCTAAGTTGTTTTTGAACTCTAAGGCATGGCTAAGAACGTGACCAATGCCCCTAGTCATTTTCAGAAGGATCTTAGTATGACTAAAGGCTGTAATTATGAGGTCTCTAAATTACTTGATTCTGATTGGGCAGTCGTGGTGCTATATTTTTGTGTAATGGCCGGATTAGAATGAAGGAATAAATGTCGCAAACTAATAAACATTTTAGTCTAAAGATTTATGGCATGGTAGCTTTTCAAACGGTCAAACTGATGTCAAACAGGCCATTAGGGACTACAGGTGGAAAATGATTTATTTGATTATAATGTGATGAAAGAATCTTCTGGTTCTCAGAGAAGGATTTTGTACACTTGTACACTCTCCCAATCAAATAAACTACAAATATTATGTTTATATAAACTTAACCAGTTGCGTAATATCACTTTTAAAATACCAGTTTATACTTCAGAGGTTTAACTTAACTTCAGTGCCTTATGGTGGGGTAAGTTAAAGTGTTGGCTCAACTTACCCCACAGCATTTGGCTTACTTCACCCCATAGCTGGCATTTTGAAAAAATAGCTAGATTACCATTTCAGGCTAATATTTAGCTTAATGATTTGCATGGTTTGTATGTTGTTAAATCATCCATGTATCATAAATATTTTTAGACCTGGATAAATATGCTTCGATGTAACAGCCATTACATCTGTTATGCTAAAAGCTAAAAACAGTTTTTAAAGTAAATGGGTGCCTTCCACTTCTCCCATGTGGCAGAAATGGTGTGTGATTCCAAAATACATGATCACATGACGGCAAAAGTGTACTGTTGCCAATATACAGGGGGTGGGTCAACTTACCCACTGGCTCAACTCACCCCACTCTCCCCTACATGATTTGTAAACTATAACATTTTCATATTTGCATCATGCAACCAGCTTCATATGTATGGCTTTTGTAGCATAGTAAACTTGCTCATTTGCACACCTGGTACAGCACTGACAAGTCATGATTAAAGATTTCAAAGACTTGTAGAAGCTAGGAATGGCATGGTTGCTTTACCAAATGCATTTTATCTCATATTAGCTTTTGTTAACAATATTGTTTAGGTTTAGGTTAGGGCTTAGTGCCGGTGGTATTAACCTGTTAGCGCTAATAGCCGGATATTTCATTTTTCGATCTGCTGCAACTGCTAATTAAATATTGCCAAATTCATGTGTTTCAGATAAATCTAAATTAACTTCTTTCACCAATCACTGGCAAGCAATCACTGGACAAAATGTGCAAGCAGCAACATAATATCAATTTGCAGAAATGTCGCCACCTTTTTGTCAATGAGTCTGGATTGGTCTATGGTGAGGATAAAACTTTTAATGGATATAACATATAGAGGAATATTGTAATGGGTTGTTTTTCTGTGAAAGTTGAAGCTTTCAAATAATCTACAAGTTTTTCGATTTCTGAGTATTTCCTGTCCATGTATTCATGGATAAGTAACAATGATCACTCTATTGGGTGTTTGATTCCTTATTTGACCAAATAACATGCTATAGCTTTTAGCACACATTCAGCTTGCTGGTAGGACACTTTCATGCAAAGCTGCTTTGATATGCTTTTGATCTTTCTGATTGTAATTAATGATAAATATGTGATGTTTTATGCCTGATCCTGGTATCACAGTCAAGCTGTAATCCAGCATTGTACTTGATGGGCGTGAAGATAAAGGTCTCTTTATGAAGCAAAGAGTTGTTGGTTTGTGTTGCAGATGCTTGTGTTGTCTCACAGGGAGTCTCAGTCTCCTACCCGATGGCATTGGCCTTTGTGGCTCTGACATCCCTCATATCTTTTATTTACTTGTTGTTCAGTGAGGACCTCCTTCAGGCGTTCACCGCCCTCAGGCTAGCTGCAGGCGATCAGCACAGACAGGTCACTACAGATGGGGCCGTACCATCACTCCTGCGGCACGCACCTTCTCCTCCCCCAGCTGCTCCAAGAGCAGTCATATACATTGTAAGCAACGACACTCTAAGTATTTTCTCACATTAAAACACATCATAGCCCATCACAGAGAAACACAAGTACCACTTTTCCACTGTAATGATGTCGGTGCTGGAGTTGGTGTTCAGCCGGGATATCTGTGAAACTCTTTCAGACTCGACAGCTGTATGACAGAACAGACTGTTAAATGTGAAACAGCCCACAAATGAATCAACATAGCTGTCTTTTTGTTGACTAGTCTTATTCCTAAATTGGAGAACATACTTCAAAATTGAAAGTGTGTTTATTCCATCATATACTAGTTTAGATATACTACTAAGAAATTATATATACAGTGCCCTCTAATAATATTGGCACCCTTGGTAAATATGAGCAAAGGTGGTTGTCAAAACAAATCTGCATTGTTTATCCCTTTTGATTTTCTTTCAACAAATTCACAAAATTTGAATCTTTCATTGAAGTAAAATAAAGGAAGGTGAGGGGAAAATCTCATTATGAAATCAATGTTTTTCTCTAGTTCACGTTGGCCACAATTATTGGCACCCAGCTCTGAGTTTTCTCCTATAATGTCTGATGAATTTGAAGAACACCTGACAAGAAATCAGACCATTCCTTTATACAGAATCTCTACAGATCCTCCAGATTCCCAGCTCTATGTTGGTGCTTCCTCTCTTCAGTTCACCCCACTCAACAGGGTCTAGGTCAGGAAACTGAGACAGCCATGGCAGAAGTTTTATTTTGTGCTCAGTGACACATTTTTGTGTTGTTTTTTGATGAATGCTTTGGACCATTGTCCTGCTGGAAGATCCAACCACCGACAATTATAAGAATTCTAACAGAGGCATTCAAGTTTAGATTTTTTATATGTTGGTATTTGATAGAATCCATGATCAATGCATTCGCTCAAGAAAGTTTCATCCCTGTCCAGTGTTTACATTATTTCTCTTCAGAAGTCATACGAGCAATAATGTCTTTGTACTCTTTTAAACAAGAGTATCTCTTAACCCTCTCACACCAGCATGGTTGTTGTTGCAATCTCCAGTAGTTTGTTGTTCTGTCTCATTTGTTTCTTTTTCGACTGTGAAACAACAATCTGGAGTGCACTGCTTGCATACCCTAGTGTATGCTTAAAAAGCAGAGTATATGTTAGGCTTAATTTGGCAATGCAGCCAAAAGCTAAGCAGCCAAATTTGACCTTGCTGTATTTTGTTAGGGCATTGTGCCAAGTCTGGGACCAGCAGGTTTTTGCAGACCAGAACCACATTTTCTTCACTGAAAACTAGGGTTGCACAGGCGTGAACATTTTTTGAAAACTTTTCAGAATTTTTAGAATTTTTTGTATTTTTGGGGAATTTTTCAGGAAAGTTCCAGAAAACGAACCATAAATCTTACACCTCTTTGCAACCCTAATGGAAACATTCTTGGAAACAGTTGTCTATGGAAAGATGTGTGGGTGAGAATCTTGGTATTAAGATTGACCACACCCTTCTGTTTTTCCAACCCCTTCAGCTCCATGTTGGTCCATCATTTCTAGTTGTTAGAGCTTGGACTACTACTTTTGGTTTGTCCTGTGCTTGACAGATTTCCTGTGAAATGCTGGTTGGGATGTGTTTAGTGAAGTGTGCAATTCCTTCGCAAGCAGCTGCATCCTTTCTTGAGATGTGACTGCTGTTTCAGGGTGTGTGCTGTCAGGTCGTTGACAATGAGGACAAAACTCCCCTGCGATTAAAGAGCAGCAGTTAGACTTGGAATGCTGCCAATATGAAAGGTTCAGTCCATCTGCTGAAAACCATTTCCATGGGACATTTCTGTTATCCGTTTGCTTTAGCACACTGTCGTGCCATCAGCTTAGCCCTATGCTATTACAGCAAACAAATAAATAATGGTTTCTTGTAGGTTTTTTGTTGGATGATAAACACATTCGCTCAGCACTCTATCCTTTTTTTATTTTTGTCACACGCAGATGCAACCCATACAAGTCTCAAGTTTTAAACGTTTACCGTCTCAAGAGTCGAGAGTGAAAAGTTTCGACCTTGATGAAAATGGCTCTTTCCTACCTGAAGTTCTTCCTGTTTTGTCAGAAAGAGTGATTCTGCTCAGGGTCTGAGTAATGTGTGTGTACAAAGCCACAGAAATGCTTTTAAAATAATCTACTTTATTGTTGCCATGCATCATAACATGACAGAAAAACTGGCCACTAAAATGAATATTGTATGAAAGTAATTTTAGTCTTTTGAAATTAGGATATGCATCTTTACTCTTAAGTTTACCATGATTTGCTAGTTATTTCTAGACAGAGACAGCCAAGGGGTCAAGGTTTTTTGGTTAGCACTGGTCAGTTAGCATCTGCTGGTAGATGTTGTAACTACACCTTAATGCTGTTCTTGAACTTTATGTATATATTAAAGAATCCTCGGGAAAAAAATCACGTATCACGGTTCCCACAAAATGATTAAGCACAGCATTGATAATAGGAAAAAAAATCTTGGAGCAAATCAGCATATTGGAATGATTTTTATAGGATCATGTGAGACTAAAGACTGCTGAAAATCCAGCTTTGCAATCACACGAAAAAAAATATATATATATTATATATAAAAATATATATCACAGTATTACTGTTTTTACTGTTTGTACTGTTAAAACTTAACTGTTGAACTTAATAATCAAAAATGTTTATTTTTCATACATTGTCGGTGTTGAGTTACGTACAGGTTTTTCCACAGAGAGCAAATTATTTGCTCATGGGATCTTATTGTACACACAGACCTCTGACACTCATTGAAAAACAAAAAGGGAAATCATAACTAGGACAAAGGCTCATGCTATCAGCACTATGTGATTCATGCCAAGCCAATTATTTTAAGTGGAGACTTTATTAAGACATTAATTAAAGAGTGCCCTGATATGTCATGTTAGCTATTGAATGTTTTGTTAGAACCGAGCGTTTTTTCTGAATTATATTCTACAATTTAATTATTCCAGTTGGTGCATCACGCTATATAGTCAGGTCGCTCTTCAGGAAACAGCAGCAAGTGGGCATCAGTTTAAAATCATTCAGTAACACTTAAAGGGACAGTTCACCTAAAAATGAAAATTCTGTCATTAATTATTTACCATCATGTTGGTCCAAACCTGTAAGACCTTCATTCATCTTCAGAACACAAATTAAGGTATTAAGGTAATCTGAGAGCTTTCTGACCTTGCATAGACTGCAATGCAACTGCCACGGTGTGGCGTCACACCGACAGAGGCCGCTCCCATGATTGACATGAGCGTCTCCGCAGACCTGCCTTAAATCATCTGCAACAGTCCGACCTCCATTGTTTCGATGCCAGAGCAGGGATGTAAGTTAGACAAGAATATCTCCGATTGAGCGATTGAGGTGTTGTGTTGCTGGATGTAATAATGAACATAGTGGTCGTCATTTACTCCCGACATCTGAGCCGCTGAAGATGCAGTGGATTAACTTTGTTTGTGAATGTAATGCGCCTCCCGATCTACATATATCCGTCTATGTTTGCGCAGATCATTTGTGATCCAGCTTCACTTACAGCATAAGTGAGTATAAGGGTTTTTTATTTTTATCTTTGCGAACGCCTTTCCTAATAACGTGCAAGTTAGCAAATTTAGCAGCTAAACACGGCTAAATGCGGCTAAAGTAAACAAGCTCATCGCTCTACAGAGAGAAGAGGGGGCGGGGCAAGCAGAGCTCATTAACATTTAAAGCAACCTCGACCAGAACAAGATGATTTTTGCAGAGCTAATTCTGGCAAGGTAAAAAGGGTGTTGTTCTACACTACCATTGAGAATTTTTATTATATTGTATATTATAGACTTTTCATTAAGACCCTAAAGAATCATATCAACTTGTGAAAAATGGTCATCCGATGACCCCTTTAAAATGGTCCATGTGACATCAGTGGTTCAACCTCAGTTTTATGAAGCTACGAGAATACTTTTTGTGCACAAAGAAAACAGAAATAGCAGCTTCATTCTACCATTTCTTCTCTTATGCGTCAGTTTTTGATGCACCTTTAGGAGAGTACTACAAGAGTTTAATTTTAAATAAAGTTATTTTTGTTTTCTTTGCTCTTGTAGCTTTATAAAGTTACGGTTGAACCACTGATGTCACAAGGACTATTTTAACGATGTCCTTAGTACCTTTCTGGGCCTTGAACGTGTCCGTTTGTGTTCCATAGATAGATAAAGGTCTTACAGGTTTAAAACTAAATGAGGCTGAGTAATTAATGACAACATTGTAATTTTTGGGTGAACCATCTTTTTAAGCCACAGTCACACTAGACTTTGAGAATACAAAATTTTGGGTATGAAGTTTTCTGTAAATTCAGCAAAGAGTTCATACTTTAACATATTTTTCTTCCATTTGATACGTGATGTCTTTGATACACTTTATACGATACAAATTCACAGAGTAGAGTTTGGAACGCAGCGAAAACAAAACTTTTTAGCATGAGCTTGCATTTCTGGTCTTCGCATTTGCATACGTATGAATGGAAAGCAAAGGAGCGAAAAGTGTAGTGTGGCTAGTCTTAGATTATATGTGTCGTGCAGCAAGTTGAGAGCTTATGAGTGATTAGGAAGATAGATATTACACAATGAAAGCATTAGGTTAAAATGTATATATATTTATATGAGAGAAAGTGTTTTTAGATGCTATTTTCTTTAGGTTTTAAGTTTTAAAATGGTTTAAATGGGGTATGACAAAATAAAAATATTCCATGTAGTCTTTCAGTTATGTTGTTATCATAAAAACAGCATGCACAATAATTATAATATAAAACGACAAAGTCATTTTAAAGTTAAGCATGTCACACCACAGAACAGTTCAAACTGAGTGGCTATTTTGTAGCTTTAAAGCTAACAGTTAGCATTTGACCTTGAAGGCTTTTTATGTAATTTGTATTATCTGCATAAATTCGACACTCTAATGGAAACAACTGTTAGAATGAGTACAGGACAGTAAAATTATACCTTTAATGGCCAAGTTGAATCTGTAAAGATGTAAGATACTTAGGAAACAATTAATGAACTGAATTCAAGAACTGGACAAGTGCCATCTTTTAATACAGTAAAAACAATTATCTCGGCTTTCATATGCTTTTTTATTCATTTCAGCAAAGTAATTATTCATTACATTTTTATGTGCTACTTCCATTAGGACAAAACAGAGAAGGCAACATTGCCATTTTTTAGTCATGTAAATGTAACATTTTTTGAAATCATGCAGTTTATTTGTTTTATTCGTGTTTAAATAAATCTGAAGGGGAAAAATGTAGGGATTGCCCCCAAACTATGATGTCAGAGTTCAGTATAGCTTGCAAAAAAATGACTTGAATTTAGTTGGCTTAGAGTTAGCTAAATCCAGATAGTTGGCTAATTGTGCCTAAAAGTATCTGAAGGTCAGTCGACTTCCAAACACAAATAGCCTGTCAAAGACTTTGTCAGACCACAAGTCCGTCTGACCAGGCAGTTAACCTTTTTTCTTCAAGAGTCATTCAACTCTGTAAAACTCTGCCTTAAAATCACCTCATACGTCTGTGCTTTCCTTTGAACAATGTTCCTTAGAGCACGTACAACCTTAGAATGTAAATAGACAAATAAGCGGCGTCCAATATCACAGGGTTTGTCAGCGCCCTAGTATAAATATGATGTACGATCCAAGCAATAGATGTGACCTTGTCAAAGGCGGCACCTAAAATGTTGATGAATGAAAGGAGAGGGGGATAAGGTAAAGTAGGCAGGTGATGGGAGGGTGACAGTGATGGAGAACGCTCTCAGAAAGCGCTGCTGTTTGGGGTGACAGGTGTTCGAGAGATCCCTCAGACGCAGGTTCCAGCATGGAGAGGAGCGATCGGAGGCATTTAGCGGGGAAGGAGCCAGATTCCTCCAACGGTCATTAAATAGGAGGGGGTGCGTTCGGAGCGCGAGGTATCTGTGAGGTATGTAAAGGCTGATAGGATGTTTCCAAGTCTGAAGATAGCTCTGATAGTTTAAACCCACCCAGTCAAAAGTTAATGACTAGTCATTGGATACTTTTTTATGTATGTATTATGCCTATAACATAACTGTGACATGGTGCCATCTTTTCATGGTGTTGTCACATACATCAGGTAGAATCTGAGCTGATTTCTAACAAGTTCTCTGAAGAGATGTATTGGGGGGTTTCTATTACTATATTACCCTCATAAGGCTTGCTATCCCACGCCAAGATGCAACCTCAAGCAAGGACTCTGGAAATATCCGTCACATGGAATGAGCAGTCTGGCATGCGCTGGAAATAAATCATTTAGCTTGTATAAACTATCAGCGGGTTGGGAAGTTTATGAACTTTGAGGTGCATTGGGTCATTAATCATAGCTGAGGCTGAGGACTTAAGAGGAGATTCCTCCACCCACGCTCACCCTCTCTCTATTGCTCTTTCTTCGTCTTCTACTCCTCATCCTCCCCGTATTGTACATCCCACACTCCTTTGACAGCGGATTTTAAAAAATGATGTCAAAAGGTGATAATTCAGGGAGAGAATGGGGTTGGAATAGATGGATTAGCCTGGTATCTAAAGGTTGGATGTCAACCCCTGGAGTTCTGCTTTTCTTTACCCTCTCTACACCTGTAATGGAGTGGTCAGAAGTAAATAGGGGTTAGTTTGAAAAGCTCTTAGCCCATGGCAGAAAACTTCCACTTCCTTTCCACTAGCTGAACAACTGAGCTTATAGAAACCAGAGTTGTGCCACTTACTGTAGATATGTTTGGCTGTCAGTCATGGTACAGTAAACAGAAGGGGTTCGTTTGAAACAGGTTTAGCAGGTTTATTGTTGCTACCAGGTATTGTGCAACCAGACACCAGTTAGGACAGGTGAAAGTTGTCATATTGTCAATTTCAGTGAAAAATTGATTGTGGTTTATCACAGTTTTTTTCCCTGACTGTGACTTTATTTGAATCAGAATGCTTGAAACAGTTGTGGAACCATTGCATTTTATTTATGATTAGGAGAGTTTTGGATGTAATTTTTATTGTATAATTTCAAAGTTAAAAGCAAAACAGAATGGTCCGACTCCAGTTTTGTGAAATTATAATACATAAAACATATCTGCATGAAACTGAAACATCAAACAGGCTGAATGAGAACGCAAATTCACTCTCTGACAGCAGATGGCGTTTATGGAACAGCAATGATAACAGCGTTTTCTTGGTTATGGGCCCAGCTGTAAACAAAGCAGCGCAATGCTTTAAATACTACATTAATAAGCATTATACATGTCGGTCCAAAGATGAAAAGAAACTTTTCAGAAGGCAGTCAGTTCCTCTCAGACATACATTTATATAAACCCCCACCCCAAATTAACTTGTTAGGATTTTCTTCCAATATTTCGCACATGGTGAACAGTGATTTTGCTCTTCCTGCTACAGTATTTTCTCCTCTTTGCGTTCGTCGTCAGCATCTCTGGCTTCTGTTAACGACTGTTTACAGTTGGTATATTTACCCAGTTAAAGAATTAGTTGTTATTAATAGGTCTAAAACTTCTCTAACCAAAGTGTATGCAGCAGGGATCTCCTCTCTACGTTTTCACATTACGTCATCAATCCGGAAGTCGGCCATTGCGGCGGCACTGAACGTAAACAGTGCCATTGAACCAAATGGAACTTGCGCAAAGGCTTGGCAAAAAAAAACAAGAAAAAAATGAAAGTAGTTCAATATGTCGGGACAAAAAATAGAAGGAAGAATTGTTACATCCGAGTATAACCACAATGGCCACGCATCTGGGTAACTGACCAAAACTTAATGTGGGTGCAAACCCTCTATAGAGAGTGGTCACGACACGTCATCAATCAGCCATATTGGCAACACAGAACATAAACAATGCCACTGAACCAAACAGAACTTGCAAATTTTGCTGATTATTGCTGCTGAAAATGGTCAGTTATTGTCATGTTTTGGGCTGTACTAATCATCCAGAGAAACGTATTCAGTAGTACATTAACTGAGCAATCCATGCTGTTGTTTACATCTGAGTATCTCCAATATGGCTACGCATTGGGGATCAAACTGTGATGCAAGTACAAACCCTCTATAGATGATGCCAAGTTGCTTAGCCACTTGTATCGGTGTGCCAATACAAGTATACAAGGTATATCACCCAGTGCAATTTTTTTATTTTTGTTTGGGTCATTTTTAAATTTCTATTATTTCCTTAAAGATAAATAAATATGAAATAGCACGGTGTTTAGCAAGCAACAATTTGCTAGATGCAAAGAATTACTACATTGTATCATTTAGACCAGACTTTAATACATTTTTTTTTATTTTTGGGTTTACCAGTGTTCATATTATAATACCACAATTACTGATTTTACAATGTATTTGTAAACCCTGAATTAACACTCTTATTTGCATATTTTATTTTTTTTAAAACATGTTGTTATGCAAATCTGTTCTGGTTGAGATCCTTAAATTTTCCGGGGGAAAAACAAAAATATAAACCAACCTAAGCTGGTTGCTATTTTTAGAGGTGTTTTGGGCTATTTTTAGGTGGCCTGAGCAAGCTGCTGAACTAAACTAGGAGAAAACCAGTTTGGCCAGGTCTGGAGACCAACTTTATGTTAGTTAAATAAGGAACTTTATAAGGAACAGTGACTGTCTGTTTATTGTGCCAATTAACTGTCAGTGTTCGAAATTTTTACCATGTTTCCCTTAGACACTGAAATATAATCATTTGCAATAATCATTTGGCACTGCAATTTGGGATTAGCACCCCAAAAAACAATAATAACCTGCTTTCAGTATGTCTGGTTATGCCTTTACCCAAGGTTAAAATGGCCCTTTACCCAGGGTTAAAAGACCATTGGATGCCTACAGTAGGCTTGTTTTATTTGCATCTGTATCGAAAATATTTGAATATTCCTCACATCACATTCAGAGGAGTCAACACCTCTTAGCTCATACCAAAACTTGAGAAAGACAATGGGGTCAGTGTTCACATAAAAATCTTCGTGCCGTTGGGACAATTGGAGCTTTAATTAAATATGCTCCGTAGTCCGGGTTCAAAGATCCCTGGCTCCTTGGTGAAGGCAGTCCATCTGTCCAGCGATCCCTCCAATTCCCACCCACCACCTTTAATTAGCGGTGGATACCCGCGCCTCTCGCTAGCTGATCCCATCGCACGCGCAGAGAAAAGTGAAAGAGTGAAGGAATCCATCTGTCTTCTGTCTATGGTGAAGAATCACAGATTAACACACTTCTGTCCATTGAATGCTGGGAATTCCTCTCCTCGGGTGTGAGCCAGAGGATCCGCAGCTGTTTCGGCTATTAATAAATGTGGCGTGTGCTTGCGCGTGTCTGTGTGTGTTTGTTTGGATAGTGTGACTGCCAGCGCGTGGCCTTGAGTGTAAGTCCAATCGTTAGAAAGCAGCGCCTTGAGAAATTGAGTCGAGAGCAGAGGAGTGTAAACTGCTCTTTGAGCCGTAATCCTTCTTTTACACTGGGCCTGTGATCTCCAGTAATCACTCCTTCTGTTCGTCCTCATCTCACTTGATCATGATCTTATAAACCTCCAAAAGAAACGAGGAAGAACGAACATGTGCACCTACACACACTGTTGAGCTTTTGCTCATGAAAAGAAATTTAGATAACGGTGCCTGATGAGGATGTTTTGAATCCGAGTGCTTCAGCCTGATTACATTCAATATGTTTGGCACTGATTGGTTTAAGCAATTAGCAATGATGTATTAGCAACCAAAGCTTGCAGGTTTCTGTGTACGCTTCCAGCTCAACCCCCACCAGAGGACCCCAAAGAATATTTAACTGTTAATATAGCGATTTATATACTTTATATCTATTTATTTTTGTTTTAAAAAGTGTAAAGTAAAAGATTTTGAAATTATTTCACCTTAAAAAATGGAGTATAAACTGTGGTGGTATCAAAACATTGAACTGTTTGTTTGAATATACCAAACAAGCTTGACATAGCAACACTGGCTTAACCAATGGCTTGAAATTAGGGCGTGGCTAGCTGTTTCTCTGACCAATGGAAGATGAAGAGTTTGGAAATCTGTTTGATCACAGACATTATTTTCCCCATAATGTCAGCTAGGATAGTAATGTCCAAACACATTTAATGTTTTACTCTCTCGACGATGCATTGAAGGACTGAGTTTTTCTTTGCGGAGCAAGCGGAGACTTTGCAGCTGAAAGGTGCTGAAGTGGTTTTTGTGCAGATTTTCACAAGGACAGTACTAACAGTGTTGCGTTCTTGAGACACGTTTAGTAGCCTACCTTTATGAGAAGTCACCAAATCCCAGGCATGTTGTTAATAAGCAGGCTCTTTAGCAGCTTGTAAAGGTGGAATGTCACATTGAAACTGGTGTTGTACATGAGTTTTGAAACATTTCTTTCCATAGAGTTTCTTTCAACTAACTCAAACCTTGTTTCAGCTTTGCTCAATATATTGAAGAATCCATAGTTTATTTGTATGTGCGCATCTTTCAGATAATATGACGTTTCTCCAAGGACAATGGCTCAAATTAAAAGTTAATCTACATATAATTTTCTTTGGTATGCTTAAAAAAAAAGCCTGGCAGAAATCAGTTGCCCATTAAAAAAAAAATAAATAAAAAATCACTTATCCAGCTAGTCTGAATAAAGAAAAGGCCTCGTTTCTTTATGTGACATTGTATATGCTACCGTTAGCTGGGGAGGTTTAAGAGAGGATTTTCAAGCATGGACAATCTCAAGGCTGTACATCCATCTCCAATGACCTTGATGTGCCTATTTCCACCATATATAAGCCACAAAGTGATCAACTCATGTCATCCATTCTTAACTTTTTTCTTTTTTCTAGAGACATAAGATGACTAAATGGCTCAACGAGAAAAATACAAAAGCACTTGGAACACTGGAGAACTACATGGATGGATGGAAGGAAAGACAAAGCTGTTTCCCAGAATTTTCCAGAATGTTATTCGAGTAAATCCCTCTTCCTGCCATTCCAATTATAATTCAACTGCCTGTTAGGTATAACCTATTTAATTTAAAGGGATAGTTCACCCAAAAATGAAAATTCTGTCATTAAGGGGAGACACTGCGGGCAAAAATACTGTTTTTTTTTTTTTTTCATGCACCTGTCAAGTTTGTAATTTTGGGCTTTTTGGGGGTTTTAGACTAGTGGAAAGAAAACATGCAACATTCTTTTATAGCACTTTATCTATTTGTGGCAATAGATTTGAATTACAATACATATTTTTAAAGGCCGTTTTCTCAAAATGAGTTTTTTCTCCTACACTGAGCCATAAATCTCCACTTCAGTAGCACTTACACACACCAAA
>JAHKKF010534721.1:0-22264 GCA_019740295.1 Labeo calbasu
ACTCACCCCCTTGTCATCCAAGATGTTCATGTCTTTCTGTCTTCAGTCGTAAAGAAATTATGGTTTTTGAGGAAAACATTTCAGCATTTTTCTGCATGTAATGGACTTCATTGGTGCCCCGAATTTGAACTTCCAAAATGCAGTGTAAATGCAGCTTCAAAGGGCTCTAAACAATCCCAGCCAAGGAAGAAGGGTCTTATCTAGTGAAACGATCAGTCATTGTTTTCGAAAAATAATTTTTTTTATACTTTTTAAGCACAAAAGCTCGTGTAGCACAGGCTCTGGGATGCGCGTCCAGGGGTCGTTCTTGAACGATTCGTTCATTTTGAACGAATCTTCAATGTGACTCGTGAAAAACGAGTCGTCTGGGGGAGTGATTCGTTCAGTCGCGCATGCGCAACATCCTATTAGGTTCTGTACTGGAATTAGTTCACCTGTTTTGAGTCTTCAGGTTTTTCGAGTCGTTCGTTTATCTCATGGGGCTGTCACGTGATGCTGATTTTGCTAAAATGAACGAAATGACTCGAAAAAAGACTCGTTCATTTTGCTAAACGAGACTTGAAGGTCCGAGTCTGTAAAATGATCCGAACTTCCCATCACTACTACGAATCATGTCTTCGAATCACCACAAGTTCATCGTCTGTGTACTCCGGCTCAAAAAAGTAGAGTATGTCGAAAAAACTCCATGTTATTTTCTTCTACAACTTCAGAATCGTCCGACATCGTTGTACCTTTTTGTTTGTAAACAGCATTTGACTTACTTGCACTTTCTTAGTCTTTGCACGTTTTCTTTGTAAACACTGGGTCTGTGGTTCCACCTACGTTTCGCATGACCTTTCGACGTGATTCAGTAGTACGTGAACGTGCATCCCAGAGCCAGTGTTACACGAGCTTTTGTGCTTAAAAAGTATACAAATTTTTAATTTCTGAAAAAAAATGGCCAATCGTTTTGCTAGATAAGACCCTTCTTCCTCGGCTAGGATCGTTTAGAGCTTTGAAGCTGCATTTAAACTATTTTGGAAGTTCAAAATCGGGGCACCAATTAAGTCCATTATATGGAGAAAATTCCTGAAATGCTTTCCTCAAAAAGCATAATTTCTTTACGACTGAAGAAAGAAAGACATGAACATCTTGGATGACAATGGGGTGAGTACATTATATGTGAATCTTTGTTTTGGAAGTGGACTTCTCCTTTATAATTTAGAAGCAAGTAGACTCAATTCATATTTTAACTTAATAATTACAAATGAATTGGCCAAAACAAGCATTACTGTTGGCCAAAACAAGCATTACCTTTTCAGATTTTCTTCACGACTAAAGACAGAAAGACATGAACATCTTGCATGACAAGGGGGTGAGTAAATTATTTGTGAACTGTTGTTCTGGAAGTGGAGTTCTCCTTTAAACACCATCTCACTGCATCCACTAGGATACTGTTCAAAAGTTTGGGGTCAGTAAGATATTTATAATGTATTTATAATATAATATATATAATGTTTTTAAAAGAAGTCTCTAATGCTCACCAAGGCTGCCTATATTTGATTAAAAACAGTAAAACAGTTACATTGTGAAATATCATTATAGTTTAAAATAACAATTTTGATATATTTTAAAATGTAGTTTATTATTTTGATGGGAAAGCTGAATTTTCAGCAGCCATTACTCCAGTCTTTACTGTGACATGATCCTTCAGAAATCATTATAATCATTCTAAGATGTCATTATATAAACGTACTGTGTGCAATGTACTGTCTTATTTAATCATTTAAATGCGTCCTTGCTGAATAAAAGTATTCA
The DNA here is from genome assembly GCA_019740295.1 of Labeo calbasu. Taxonomy (NCBI): domain Eukaryota; kingdom Metazoa; phylum Chordata; class Actinopteri; order Cypriniformes; family Cyprinidae; genus Labeo; species Labeo calbasu. The sequence goes on from JAHKKF010534721.1 coordinate 1,798, forward strand.
TTTCTTTTGAAGATGTGTTTGAACAGTAGTGCATCTCTGCCACATGGTGTTTTTAATCTCTCATTTGCATACAGTTCAACATTTACCAATTGTCAACACTCTCGCTCCGCTCAGTTGTCAATCCCACAATCCCCTCTGCAAGCCTGCCTCTCAGCTCTAGTAGAGAAGGACTCGAACAGGCCTTCTCAGCTCTATACCCGGGGCACACATAAACCTTTCTCCTCATTACAACAGGAGAAAAACGACAACCCGTGTATCGAAGTGTTAAACACCTCTTTATGATAATGCACAGCTCCAAAATGCTTTGGGCATTCTGCAATTATCCTTTTTCAAAGGCATCCTGAGTTGTGCAAAATTACGCTAACCTGTCGCCCTCACATCTGTGACTGTGACAGCGTTTGGATTGTTTGGCTCGAGCCAAACTGAAAGCTACTACAGAACCGCAGATCACAGGTCAGTTCAAGATGATCCGGTTCCTCTCATCACCCTGTCAGTTCTTCCAGCTTCCCTACAGAAAGACGTGATGGATATTTTCAAAGAGCGGTGAATTTAAGAGCAGTTTCTTCTGTGCAGGCAGAGCTCTTAACTCCCACTGCTAATCCCATATTATTAGCCTAGAGCTACTACTCGCTTTCCGGCATGACTTTCTGTGCTTTTCTCTGCATGTTGTCATCTATAGTTATGTATCCTAATACTTCACTGACCTGATTGGTCCACAATGTCTCATGTTATGCTGTACTACTATATATAATTGCTCTGTTTTTCTCTCACTTTATTTTCTGAACTTCTCTATCAACGTTTAGGTCACTGAAATGTATTGTGAATGTATGTGCCTGTTTTTTTTCCCTTATATTTCACTATAGTTACCACCAGTTTAGATGGCAACAAAGAATCATCACTGGTTCATCAAAATATGACAGATTTCAAAGATGATAGGAAAGGTTTTTTTCCCCCCTTTTTTCCAAAAGTTTCTTTCAGTTCACAAATTGGAAACTTCTACTTTGTGTCATAAAATCAATATCTTATCAACCAGCTTGTAATGTATTATATAGTCTATTCAGAAGCACCCTCAGATGAACGATGGTGCATATATGATCTGATAAGTACATGATCAGTTTTGATAAGCACGGGCAAGAATGAAAGGAAAATTGCAATTCAAAGAATTTCAGCATTCATATAATAGAGCTTTTGTAAGTTTTAAGGCTACATGAAAAATAATAACAGAATTAATTTTGAATAAACATGCATGCTTCTCAACTGAGATAGCATTACTTTCTCTGACTGGTCAGAGAAATTTCTCTAAACTAGGTTGAATACAGTCAAAACACAGCCAAAAAAACAATTTTAGGTTTTCCTTACGGCATCACAACATGCCTTCCACATTATTTAAAATCAGTATTAAAATATACTGCACTGACTTTGGGGTACATCAAAACAGAGTTTTCCCACAAGGGGGTCTGCAACAGAACTGCAGGAAACTTCATGTGTTAGAAACTTCATGTGTTAGAAATTTTTTTCCTGATTTCATTGCATTTAATTCTATAATTCTACATCCTTTTTGCCACCTCAATTCAAATGCATGAATTTAATTAAATTTAAAAGAATTTATGAATTTATTACTGAAAGGTGCAACACATTGGTATGATTACAGTATACAGTGGCATGTGAAAGTTTGGGAACCCCTTGCAGAATCTGAAAATGAATAATTTTAACAAAATAAGAGAGATCATACAAAATGCATGTCATTTTTTGTTTAGGACAACTGAGGGACTCAAACACAACTATTAAAAAAGGTTCAAACACTCACTGATGCTCCAGAAGGAAACATGATGCATTAAGAGCCGGGGGGTGAAAACTTTTGAATTCAAAGATCAAGGTAAATTGTACTTAATTTGTCTTTCGGGAAACACGCAAGTATCTTCTGTTGCTCCCAAAGGGCAGTACTAAATGGAAAAAAAAATTGTATTTCAACAAAATAAGAAAAATTTGGACATTTTCATCCTTTTCAAAAGTTTTCACCCCCCGGCTCTTAATGCGTTGCCTTTCCTTCTGGAGTATCAGTAAATGTTTGAACCTTTTTTAATAGTTGTGTTTGAGTCCCTCAGTTGTTCTCAGTGTGAAAAGATGGATCTCAAAATCATACAGTCAGTTCCACCTGCTGGAAAGTGTTCAATTATGTAAAAGATGCTGGAAAACTGAAGAATCTGCAGGACCTGTAGGATTTTTCTGAAGAACAGTGCTCAGTTTAACTGTTCAGAACAAACAAGGGACTGAACAACCATCACAAAACAAAAAACAGTTACCACACACAGTATTCAGAACCAAGGATTCCCTAACTTTTGAAGGGCACTATTTTAATATATATATATATATATATATATATATATATGTCTTGTGGACTATATGTAAACATCTTTTATGTAAAATATCTTACTCAGAATAGTACTAAAAAAAAATAACATGAATTTTGTATGATCTCTCTTATTTTGTTAAAATTATTCACGTTCACAGATTCTGCAAGGGGTTCCCAAACTTTTACATGCCACTGTATAAAAAATGTATATAATACTGTATATTTTTATGTTGAGACACAGTAATGCTTCTCTACAAAGGTAAATAACTTCACAACTGAGAAAAATAGCTTGTTTGATAGAATTGTGATTGATTTAAAATCAGTTTTCACACTCTTTTCTCTGAACCCAAGCACTGTGGAGCCAAACCTCTCTGCCACAAAATAGATCAGTTTTACTTTTCACAAAATGTATATTTATAGTTTTTTGCCTTTCATACGCAAAATGGTTTATATGTCTTCATCATTTGATATACTTTTGTTTGCAACCAGCAAATGACAAAGTGACTAATCATCATCCTGGGTAGACAGCTAACTGTGAAATCACAATCATTTCATTTCTCCTGATAAGTATGGCAGGCAGTTTAGACTCTTATCTGGCATTTCAGTTGAGCAGCATTGTTTTGTGTTTGGTATTTAATCAAGTGTCAAACCAAAGACTAAATCACCTCATCTTCAGTGTTGCTGCGAGTGATCACTTCTCTGATGTGTTTATAACTCTCAAACCACATCCTGCTATATTACATGTAGAGTTTAGAGTCTGGAAGCTTTGGTTGGAGAGTTACAGTATCACCACACGAACAGAATGTCAAAAAAGTTCTGGAACCACAACAACTTTTCACAGGATGTGAGAGTGAGAGCCAGATTGCCACTGATTATGTTTGTTTTGAATAATTCAAGCACATTATTTCATCGTCAGACTCAGAACCATTTCATCCTTACTTCTGCCAAAACCGAGCATCTACATTGTGGTGCCTGCTGCATGTTTCTCTCTTTTTTGAATAGCACAAAAAGGGTTATTTTTAGGGAGAACGTACATGATGTATATGCTGACCCTTACAATGTTGAAATATATGGGAATATGCATTAAAATATATATATCTTTAAAAACTATTCAACCTATATTGTAACATACACACAACATATTATTATATATGGGTCATTCTATAATTGTGGGTACATCTCATGTCCATAAAGTATATTTTTAATATATTTTCATCAATATAAAGCCCCGATGCTTAATTTTCTTAATTTTTTCCCAATCACACAATTTTGAAAAAGCCATATCTTTTGTTTAAAAATGATGTTCATATCACATGGTATTCAGCTGTCTGATTTTGCTCATTGCTAAAAGTTGCTCATTCTACTATGAAAATGACTTCAAATATAAATTAATTTCATAGTTTGACTTCAGTTAGATTATGTTATGCACTTCAAATATAATAAATGTTTATTGTGATAAAACTTGTTTCATGAGTGTCCGAAAAACCATTGTCAACTAAGTTACCCACTAGAAAACCCTCCTCAAAAAGGAATGGTTTGTCCCATTCTTGCATAATTTGCACAGTATGATGATGATATTTCCTCTAGAAGCACATGGATGAAACACTAGAAGTTATATTCTCTCTCTTTCCCCTAATATTGGCTAAACGAGAAAACCTGTGTCAAGAGTGGATTAACTGATTGTCAACAGTGTTACACAAGTATTATTGCGGTAAAATTTAACAAGAGAATTTAACTAAAACTATGTTTTGTTTATGAAAATATATTTCTAACCATACCATATGCTCTAGGCTTCCAAGTTGAGTATAGGCCCAAAACACTAAAAATGTCAACTAAGTTACCTGTCAACTGTGTTACCCAGTAAAGGTAACATGGTGGACAGTAGCAAAGTATTTTATGCACATATTCCTACAGATTACCTTTATTTATATAGCACTTTATACAATATAGATTGTTTTAAAGCAGCGATGTAAGGTCATATTTGGGTTTTTGGGAAACAGGAAAACTTTTTTCTTCACACTGTCAAATTCTTATTGTACCCCTAATTATAGAATGACCCATATGTTTTCAATATAAATTAAATAACTTAATATAAGGAAATGTATTTTCCTTGCGCAAGGGAAGTATAAGAAATTTTCTTTTCCTTATCAACTCATTCACATAAGCACGATCGGCTGATTCTAGGCTTTTCTACCGCTGAACCGGACAAGAATGAAGTGATGTATTGTTCCTGCAGTGTGACAAAGACCTGAAATCATGCTGATCTCTGACACAGCAGGTTTTTGATGGCTCTGTAAAAACGGAACATCATTGCTTTCGGCAAGGTGACGGATGTACTCATCTGCCATAATTCACATTTAATATCTTAATCCCAGAGGTCCACGGAGGCACGTGCTGTGTGTCCTTGCTGTGTATCCTTTCCTCTTCACTCACCGTTAAGCACCGCGGCTATGCTCTGTTTCCCAACAGGATAAAACATGAATGAAGCAAATACCACAAACAAGGGTAAACCTTTTGAAAAAAGGAAACTCGAACATTATCGTTAAACCGCAAACTACACCATAACAATTTGTTCCAAAAAGCATCCAAATGAACGTATCTGCAATGCTTTCTGAATTGAAACATAATCATGAAACAACTAAGTTATAGTTGAACTGTGCTTTATGAAAATTTAATTCTGATTTGCTTAGGGCAATCGTTATGCTAAAAGGAAAACTGTTATTCTGTTCTCATTTATTCATCCAACAATGTCATTCCATGACTTTCAAAATCTAAAAAGTCAGTCATGCAGGTTTTTGATTGACCTGAGGGTAAGTGAATGATGACAGAACTGTTTTTAAGAAAACTATTTCTTTAAACAGACTAATGATTTTGTTCCGTGCACGTATGGAATGCTGCATTCCTGTGTCCGGGATGCTGTTTTGGGCATCGTGCCAGACAAAGATGCTCCTTACCGCACTGCTGAGAGAGGTCAGACAACCCTGGGGCTCAAAAAGGCTGGGAAATGTTCATCGTAAAATAGCTTGATGTACTATAATAATATACTGTAACATTCAGAACCTGAAACATTCCCTCCCCAGCCCCGCCTCTTATTTTTGTGCTGGGGAAAATATTTGGAGTTCTGAAAGTTGCAGCATGTTTTTATTGAACATCAAAAATGACTTTTGCAACTTTCTTCAGGTGCAGCCTCCGTGGAGGAACGAGTTACATTATATACTATTACTCTTTTGTGGTATAATAATGGCAAATGTCGGCACTGCTGTTTACTGCTGTTTATTTCAGCATACATTCTTTTGTGTAACAATGTGATGCAGACTTCGCAGTTAATAAAAAATAAAAACTGTATCTGACACAACAGCAAACCACAGTAGGTTTATGAGCACCATAAACCATAGGCAAAAGCAAGCAAAGAAAGAGAGAAAGGAAAAGAGATTTTTATGTTGCAGTCTTATGTTAAACTGCTTTAAATTTGATTTTTCCCCATCAATCCATACTCCACACACCATAATGACAAGCCACAAAACAGATTTGTCATAATTTTGCAAATTGATTAAAAATAAAACACTGAAATAAGTACATTGCATAAGTATTCACACCCTTAACTCAGTACTTAGTTGAAGCACCTTTACAGCCTCAAGTCTTTTTGGGTATGATGTGACAAGTTTTGCACATCAGCATTTGGCAATTATCTGCCATTCTTCTCCTCACCTCTTCACCTCTCAAGCTCTGTCAGCTTGGATGGAGGCTGGCAGACATTTTCAGGTTTAAATTTGCCACAAGTTGTCACAAACCTGTTTCATGCTTTGTCATTTTGGTGTATGGAGTGTAGACTGATGTGGAAAAAAAGTAACTTAAAGCTGTTTTACATAAGGCTGCAACATAGCAAAACTGGACAAAAAATGAAGGGGTATGAATACTTTTGCAAGGCACTGTATATATAAAAATAAAAAAAATAAAAAAATCATAAAATGACCACAGGATAGAATAAGCATAATAGAAGCATAATGGAGATTATGACAAGTGTAATACATTGATGGGTTGGAGTCAGGATTTGGATCAGGATTAAGCTCAATTTTTTCGAAACTTTAATCACCATCTAAAACCGTGAGCATTAATTGCAAAGGATTATTTCTAATTTATGTGCCAAATCTTTTAAGTGTCATGTCAATAATGAAGTATCTAGCTCAGACTAAATCTTTACCTAATATGCTATTTTAAATGAATTAACTGTGACACAAAAAGCAAAAGATTTACATGACCTTGTACTACCTACATTTTGATACTTTACAAAGCATAATGTTGCTGTCACATTAAGTAAATACTTATTCACAAATTAATTATGCGTTTGCGCTTTGACATATTGCAGGCGACCTGAGTTTGCATCCCGGCTTTGGACCTTTCCCGATCCCAACCCCTTCTCTCTCTCTCCCACTTTGCTTCCTGTCCATCTACACTGTCCTATCCAAATAAAGGCATAAAAACGCCAAAAATAAATCTTAAAAATATATATATATATATAATATATATATATATAATATATATATTTTTTTTTTTGTTTTGTTTTTTTGGAGAAGAAAAACAGCTTGTACAAGAAAGTAGCTATGCAGAGAATTAGTTGCCTGAAACAATGGTCAAAAATACAGTTTAGCAGTCATATGAAAATATGTGACCACAGAATCCAAATTATATGCCATAATTAGACTACAATTATATGCTGATTTATTCATGAGAATGATAATACACAGCCTCCTTATCAAACAATGAAGTTCTATGCACACACACACATACGCACACACAAAACTATTCTGATTGATGAAGCAGCATTAAAATAACAAGTGAGGCCTAATATAATGTCATCTTAATGGCAACCGGTTTGATTTCCGGTTTCAGTTTGAACATGACACTGAAAATGAACCAGGAGTATTATTAAAAAATTCATCATACACATTTTCTGTTCACTGAGCTCATTACGGTTTGAGTGTCATATCTCACAACAACATAATTATATCTGTTCATGAGCTATTTCTCCCAGGACCCTGTGAAGGAAACTGTGAGAACAAGTTCCATTAAGAAGGTGTTTAGTCAGCAAAACATCACTGTCATCCTAGTTCAAAACCTCTCAAATACCATCCACATCATTCTTGGTTTCTTCCTCCATTTTCTCTCCTTCAGATTTGAAGAATGCACACAAACACATGGACCAGTCAGTTATAAATATTTCTGAAAGACGTGTAATTAGTGCCACAGAAATGCATAGCTGCACTGAAATCATATACAAATTATCTTTAAATTCTTACATTCACTGCGACTCATAACTTCATCCAATTCTTGACATCATCACATGCACGTAATTTTACGCAAGACAGGGATCTGTAGAAGGGACAGCACATTCTTTTCAGTTCTGTCACCACCACTGGAATGACAGAGTAAGGCACTGCTTGATAAATATTTCACGGCTTCTTTACCCTAAGGGTTCCTCTGAATTTCTCTGTGACAGGTAAGAAGCTCAGATGAGCTGCATTGATGTAATGTTTTCACATTTTCTCTTTAACCAGTCTTTCCAATGCTTTTGCACTAAACTGCCCTGAGAAAATGCACTGGCCCAGAAATTAACTTTTCGTTTAAAATCAGTTGATATGCATGACTGCTGTCATTCAGAATAAACATAAAAGTAATCCCAATAAATCATTATTAGACATTTGAGGTTTTTAGTCCATGCTTGTTCACTTTGAGGGCATGTGCTAGCTAAAAATAAACAAGCAGAAATACACAAAATTGTGTCTCTCTTCTGGGAAAATGGACCAAAAATATTGATGAATCATTCTGCAGTTAAGTGTGTCTAAATTGCTGTCCACAAAAATGCTCTCTAAATTGAAACTGTCTCTCCCCTAACAGATCAACCACCTGTCTCTGACTAGCAACAGCAAGTGGCAAATCAATTCATGACTATAACGTTATTTTAATTAAAAAGATGAGCCATGTTCACTTCCAGAACAAAAATTTACAGATAATGTACTCACCCCCCTTGTCATTCAAAATGTTCATGTCTTTCTTTCTTCAGTCGTAAAGACGTTTTTTTTTTTTTGACGAAAACATTTCAGGATTTCTCTCCATATAATGGACTTCTGTGGTGCCCAAACTTCTGTGAGTTTGCTTCAAAGGGCTCTAAACAATTCTAGCCGAGGAAGAAGGTTCTTATCTAGCGAAAACGACTGGTTATTTTATTAAAAAAAATTACAATTTCTATACTTTTTACCTCAAATGCTCATCTTGTCTAGCTCTGCATGAACTCTACGTATTCCTGTTCAATACAGTTAGGGTATGTTAAAAAAACTCCCATCTCATTTTCTCCTTCAACTTCAAAATCGTCCCACATCACTGTTTTAAATACCTTTTTTTGTAAAGGGCTTTTGACCTTCTTTGCATGTTTACTTTGTAAACACATGGGTCAGTACTTCTGCAGCGATGTAGGACGATTTTGAAGTTGGAGGAGAAAATGAGATGGGAGTTTTTCAACATACCCTAACTGTATTGAACCGGAATACACAGAGTTCACGCAGAGCTAGACAAGATGAGTGTTTGAGGTTAAAAAAGTAAATTAATTGTAAATAAAGATAAAAAGATAAAACCCTTCTTCCTCGGCTGGGATTGTTTAGAACACTTTAAAGCTGCATTTAAACTGCATTTTGGAAGTTCAAGCTTGGGGGCACCATAGAAGTCCATTATATGGAGAGAAATCCTGAAATGTTTTCCTCAAAAACAATTTCTTTACAACTGAAGAAAGAAAGACATGAACATCTTGGATGACAAGGGGGTGAGTACATTATCTGTAAATTTAAATGTCCTGTTTCTATACAAAATACATTAACACAGTAAAGAAAGCTGCTTATCAACCCAGTTCCTAGGGTCTTCAAATCTTTGTAGGGTAAATACAAGCAGGACCATTAAAGTCTCACTGAATCAGAAGTAGTGGCAGATTTTCTGTGTTTCATTGTAATGTACATCCAAAATGGAACAGAGTATTGGAAAAGAAAAGACGTAGGATGGGGACTTGGCTCTATGCATCAGTTGTTCATTGCATTTTGAGATTACATTCAAATTTCCACTCTCCGACAATTTTCTGCGCCAAAAGAAAAAAAATCTGAGGCAAACTGGTGCTCATTCAAATGGGTGATGATTGCATTGTGTGAATTATTAAAGATGCGATCTGAGAGAAGCGCAAATGCCTGAGAAATTTTTAGCAGGCTAAATATCTGGACCTGTCTGGGTTTTAGAGCCCTGCATGGCAAAATGTGTTTTGACTTAAAAAAAATTACATTAGCGACAACCTATAGCCAATGACAGAGCAAGATACAGGGCAAGGAAAATTCCAGGGGAAGGAGTCCCCTACAACCATTCTCTCCACCATAGTCTGATGTTTTTCATTTTCATTCTGAGGAATTCCAGTCTCAAGCCAGAACTCTTGGATCTTACATCATTTCCTTTCACTTCTTACGCATGTGTTTTGAAAACAAGACAGAGTTGTCATAGATTCTTCCTAGTAAAAAACTGTGTAATGTGTGACTACCAGTTGCTGATCCATAATGTACAAATGCACAGCAACTTCATAATACCCAAAATAGTCATGTAGTGTGAAAGGAAAAACGACCCAAAGACTTTAAAAACCATGTCCTTCCGGCTGTCTATGCAGGGTCAGAAAGCGCTCGGATTTTATCAAAAATATCCTAATTTGTGTTCCGAAGATGAACGAAGGTCTTATGGAACAACATGAGGGTGAGTAATTAATGACAGAATTTTCATTTTTGGGTGAACTGTCCCTTTAAATGATCCAGTGGTGAGTAAAACTGTACTTTCTGATGACCGAGCACTTTGGGCCGAGGCCTCCAATCCAAACTTTGCTTGGAGCGGGTCCTCGGTTGGGAACACAAAACCTTGATTGGAAAATCAATTGCTGTGAACTGTAGTCCAGAGACAGACTTCTGTTCAGTTATATGAAAATGGTATAAAAGAAAAATGTATCACAGAAATGTCAAAATGAATAAAAAGTTTGCCTAGGAGTAACAGTGTGCCAAGTTTGTTCGATGGAAATAAAACAATATACTGACTTTTAAAGCTACTTTCTATAATGCCTAGTCAATGCTTTCATCTGCCACAGTACCATAATGCAGTGGTTCTCAACTGAGCACAGGAAATCCATTGAAGTTTACTTTACTTAAGAACATTCATTCACGGATTTACGCTACACCACGGCCTGCAGCGTCTTCACACACAGACAAAACATACTAGGGTGGCATAATATACGTCTGTAAATAAATACAATTTAAATTCACATCTCACACACTTTAATGCCCTTTGAATGGCGTATATGCCTCCTTCGAACTGGAGTCATGACAGAATATCCTGTGAAGTCCACTTCACAGGGCACTTACGGCGGAATAGAACAAACGTCAGAAGTGATAAGAGATACACAGAAAATGTGCAGAGTGGTAGTACAAGAGGACAAGAGAGTGGAATTGAGAACCACTGCCATAATATATGAAATTACCTTAATTTTGGCAGCTTTTCTGACTAAATATTGATATATTCAATTATGTAACAAAATCTACATGCAGTGTATTATAACCCTTCCCAGATGATCATGATCCACTAAGACTTTCAGATACTAAGCAGGTCTATTGAGAGACAGATGGTCATTTCATTCTCTGAGTAAACACGGATCATGCCATGAAGTAGTAATCTTATTAGCATTAATAGTAAAGTCAAGCTATGCTATGTTTTAACCTTCTGCTAATTAATCATCACGTGTTGACAACATAATATACACTTAGCATTGTGTTAATTACAAGGTACAATAAAAAGGTCAGCAGAGTGTGTAATATCTCACACAGTCCCTGCTTAGTGGGGAAACCATTCACACAGAGCATTTTATTGCTGGGATGTAACTGCAAAACCTTTTATGGGTTGATTACACACTATAATGCAAGAGACGATTAGATCAATCATGATTTGCCAAGAAGGACAATTCTGAGTAACTGTGTTCTGCATTCAGATTCCCTCGGCCATTATGAGCAATATGCAGTAAGTGTTTCAAGAACATTAAAATTGTCGACAGTCTTCTGGATGTACGTAGGAGGTTCAGGGATGAATTCACTCTGTCTTATGAATTTTAAAAGATGATGACAGTGTCTTTCGACGCATCCTCGCTGATAGTAGTCACTGATATTATGGGTAATTGCATTGGTTTATCGCAGCGCCTTAGCATTTCATGTCAGCATACATTAATTGCCTAGATGCACAGTAATAAACATTCATGTGATATTAACACTTTCAAACTAATAAGAGATGGTAAGAAAATTATACAACTGATGAAGCTGCATGGTAGCGGATTAGTATCACTCTCTGTAGAATTGTAGTCCTTCTAATATCCAAGACAGCTCATTTACATGCTCATTTTATTATTATTTACTAAATACATAATGCAACAACCAGAAATTCCCCAGATGCCACCTGCTGTAAGATTAAAATACATGAAAAGAGTTTCTGAAATGTTTCAGGTCAACTTAACTGAATAAAAGAACTGAAAGACTGACCGATTGATTCATCTCTCAAAAGGATTGGCATTTCCGCAGATGGTAATATAATTCACAGGCTATTCTGTTATTTTCTTAATTAAATGTATAACGCTATTGCAGATAATAAGATTGTGTTTCTAAGCATCCCTCATGGAGCCGTTCTTGCCTTGTTTTGCCAGATTATGTATCTCAATCTGTCTCTGTGGTTTTAAGTGATAATGAACCAAACATTCGAATACAAGATATTTGAATGTGTTCTGTATTAATTAACACTGTAAACAAACAATGCTAGCTTCTGATACAAAAGATAGGATATTAAATAAAATGTCACAGGATCTCAATTAGTGTGAAAGCCTTAAAGAGCATATTTCAACAGATACATTTACACACTGTTAAACACCATAATCAGGGTGTCTGCAGGTTTTATGAAGGTCAATTTAAGACTTTTTAAAGACTCATTCAAGACCAAGTAAAGAAAATTTAAGGGCCGAAACATAATATGCCTATATGTTCTTTAAAAGTAAATGTAGAAAATTAGTTGTTACAAAAACATCATAAAATATTGACTGTACTTCTTCAGTATTTTTGTCTTTTTTCTTAAATCAAGATACACTAAGAAGCAAGATGACAAAGTCTAGGTTTTTGAGTAACTGGTCAAAATGAAAATAGCTTTTGATTAAAAGATTAACAATATCTGCCAACAGGCTTCAAATAATCACCTTAACTAAAGTGCAGACTTTAAGCTTTAATTCAAGGGGTTGAACAAAAATATATAACATTAAAAGGAATTACAACCATTTTTATACACAGGGCCCCATTTTCAGGGGCTCATAAATAATTGGACAAATAAATATAAAATATAAAAATAAATCAAATGTTCATTTTTAATATTTTGATTAGAATGCCTTAAGTCTGGAACTCATGGACATCACCAGAGACTGGGTTTCCTCTTTTGTGATGCTTTGCGAGGCCTTTACCGTTCAGTTCTTGTTTGTTTGTGGGGCTTTCTGTCTTTGCTCTCCCTGAGCCAGAATACACAGAGTATTCTGGCTCAAGACAGTTAGGACTTGTATAGAAACTTGTATTTTCGATCGTATTTTCTCCCTCAACTTCAAAATCGCCCTATATCGCTGTTTTACCTTTTTGGTTAAGGGTGTTTGATCTTCTTTGCATGTTCACAAGACTGGGTTGGTACTTCTGCAGCGATGTAGGATGATTTTGAAATGATTTTTGAAGTTGTGGGAGAAAATACGATCAGAGCTTTTTGACATACCCTAACTGTCTTGAACCAGAATATGCAGAGTTCAGGGAGAGCAAGACAAGACGAGCGTTTGAGAATAAAAAGTATTTAAATTGTATTTTTTTTAATGAAAATAACTGATCGTTTCACTAGATAAGACCGTTCTTCCTCGGCTGGGATCATTTACAACTGCATTTGGGATCGTTTGAAGCCGCATTCAAACTGCATTTTGGAAGTTCAAACTCGGGGCAACATATCAGTCCATTATATGGAGAAAAATCCTAAAAGGTTTTCCTCAAAAAACACAATTTCTTTACAACTTAAGAAAGAAAGACATAAACATAAAAAAGGGGGTGAGTACATTATCTGTAAATTGTTGTTCTGGAAGTGGACTTCTTCTTTACTACCTTTCTGGGCCTTGAACATGTCAGTTACGTTGCTGTCTATGCAGGGTCAGAGAGCTCTTGGATTTCATCAAAAATATCTTAATTTGTGTTCCGAAGATGAACAAAGGTCTTACGGGTTTGAAATGACATGAGGGTGAGTAATTAATGACACAATTTTCATTTTTGGGTGAACTATCCCTTTAATGCTACTGTATGAGTGTTTCCAATAGAATGGCTGAGGAAGTGACTACAAATTTTAAATCTTTGTCTTTAATCTGACCAACTTAATACAGTAAATCTCTTCATATATTTCATTATTTTGAAAAGTGTTAGAAATGCTGTCTTGTTTTTACCGTGTACCCAACTATGATGACATCTGCTTCTGAGAACTCCGGAAATATGAAAGGTGTCCTGTGTTTTGTCACAATACACTGCTATTTTCTGGTAAAAACACCTTTTTACTGGAAAGCTACAGTTTTTTTAAACAACAGCTGACCTACTGTCACCCTTCTGATAAATGCAGTAAGGTTAGTACTGTGTCGCTACTTCTAGTTAGTTACTCCCTAACACTGTTGAGAATATACCAATATCCTTGTAGGCCTGACATTTAGCATGTGCCTCCATTCTAGCAGAGCCACGGTTCCTGAACCCCAATATGATGAAAAAGGTAGTAAGAGGCGTTTTAAGGTCCAAATGATGATGCTAGTTTGAGGAGTCACATGGATAAATGTTTACTTTACACTGCTATACATTCTCATAAAGACACTTGAAGGTCAATATTTCTCTCTCTAATGAAGATTCCCCTTGCTGCAGGGATTAGAAATATGGGTAACGTTCAAAGCAAAAGGGCAACTCGTTAATCTAGCCTAAAACTGAAGGAAAACCCATAGCGCTAAAGCTGAGCATTGCCAAGTGCCCTAGAAATAAAGTTATTTATTTTTTACATGCTCTGTAACACGGACGCCTCCCCCTACACTGGTTAAAAGATCGTTTGCAATCAGAAATGTTGTTTATCCCAGCGCTCCAATAAACAAACAAATGTGAACACGACTGCAAATAACATGATCAAATAGAATACGTAATCTCAATTTGGTCAAAAACAAATATTTACATCATAAACCCAGAGATGGTGTTTTCAAGTCACAGAGGAATAAAACGAGTTGCATTAAATTAATTGCCCAATCACCGACTGAATAAATTTGACACAGTTTATGTGTCAATTTATCCATGCATGAATTTCAGATATATTTCAAGATGCTTAATTCTTTGAGGTGGCCCCAAATGTGCAGTAGAGCTTGTAATCACATCAAGAAACAAATTGATGCTGTCAGCTGTACTGGTTCACTGACTGGTTTTCCACAGCAAACCCGGTGTTCTTTCTATTGTGTGTGCAACTGCACATGTGTTTACTGAAATTGCATTCACTGGGTTTGAGGTGCATTTTCAAATCATCTGTAAATCACACTTCTAACAGTATGTTTTCCATACTTTCAGAGTGTACTAAATTTGATTACGTCTCAACCACTAACGAAGTACAGCACATCCTGTAGGTATGCAGGCGTCTCAGTGTCGTGATCCGGGTTTTGTTGTACTGTTACAAAAATACTGCATAATTAGACATCATACACATTTGACATATTGCTTGCATATTGTATATAAATATGCATACTCCAACATACATAAAAAAAAACATACAATTGTACATTGTACTTGTACTAGTTCGGTGCTCACACTGCACACAGTGCGACTCATTAAACATAACTCAGAATAAAATAAATAATAGTAATAATTGTGTTATTGCACTTGATTTATTTAGCTACAAAAAATAAATTAAGTGTGATAATACCATGGTTCCTACCCATTTTTCCATTTTAAAATATCAAACTTTTCCAAACTCAAATTTCCTGACCTCTCAGTCGATTTTCAGACCATATTTAACATAAATGGCTCATAGAGCATTATTCTGAACTTCATATTTGGTATATAGTACAGTCATCTGTAAATATTTTTAGTTTCTCAGGGGTTTTTTTCATTGATTTTTTCGAAGTGACAACATACAGAGTCCATAAAATAAAAAAAAAACAAACAGACTTTTACATGCACACAAGAAACTTTTTTGTGCCCTTGAGAAATTATTCACACGTGCATGGGAATTTTTTTTATGCTTATGCATTACAACTTCGTTTTATATTCCTTTGTGCGTCACTATGAATAAAACGAGCATGGATGCACAAATTAACAAGTGTACTTGCTCAAAATTTGGATTTTTATTGTATATTTCTAATATCAAGGCATAATGTCCAATTTAACACATCCTCTGTGACTGCATGACACGAAGTGGGCTGATGACATAAAATTTGCCAAGTTCAAGGGTCTATAAAAAAGAATGGGACTGTAATAAGTGTTTAAAATATTGCTTTCATTAGGGTAATATGCAGTATTTCTTGGCCTTGGGTTTTTTTGACGGATAATTTGTGGAGTGTGCTACGAATATTGAGAAGAAACCCAAAACGTTTATAACCTGTATTTTGCGATCAAAAAGTGATCACTAAAGAATCATAAAAAAAGCTGCCATGAAATCTCACTTCTTGTGCAATAAATGTATTTTCATTAAATTCTTGCATTTTCTATTATAAAAAACTAAATACGGCAAAAGTCTGGAACACAAATCATTTTCTATACTTCTATATGCTTTCTTTTTTCCATACTTTTCCAGATCTGGAAAATACTAAAATCAAATTGCATACTTTTCCAAACCCTGTAGGAATCCTGTAATACTATTATTTTTTAAATTAAATCAAAATTCAACTATTTTGTAGTACACTTAAAAAAATACAATACGAATATTTACATTTTCAGATTTTAATATGAAATTTAATCATTTTCAAAATTAAAATATGCAAACTTTTATTTTGGCAGTATTAGCGCTACAGAGTGAAGCTCCGAACCAGCACGTAGCCTAGATTTATGTGAATGTTATACAGTATTACACTTAGCGCATTTTTTTTTATTTTGGTCGCACATGTGCACCACTTATGTGCACCCTTGCATGTAAGCTGTTATTTGCAACAAAAAATTATGTTGATTGGGTGCTTAACTCTGTTCATGTGTTCTCTAGTTTTTATTGACATTCAGGGACAGGTTGCTGCTGAGCCCACATGCAATCAAAACCTTCACCTCGATTCTGTATGGAGCTTGATTATTTTCAGTTGTTAGTCCAATCACAGTAAACGTAATTACGCGATGTAATTATGCAGTTACTGCTATAATTGGTTGAACAGTCATGTGTGAACAGTGAACACTTTTTGCGCTTGGGGTGCCCAGTGTTCACAGTCAGTGCAGTTGATAATTTGCTGATCTTCACAAGTTTGCTTGTTAGTAAGTCCAGTTGCAGACAGAGCTGCTCAGTACTAGATGTACCAGTACCAGTCTTTTGCTGGTTGTTTACAATTCCAGCAAAAGACTGGTTGTTATAGGGACTAGTCCCTATAACAACCAATCTAACGTGTGTGTAAAAAATATATATATAAATAATAATAATACTGAATAATATTAAAAGTGTGTTAGTGTCAACCACCCTGTCCAACCTAGAATGAAAAGCTGTTGAATGAAAACAGATGTAGGCATTGAAATGTATTTGTATGATGTCACAAAGTGTTTTTCCTCAGTATCTGTATTGTTACATATTAAATGGGTGGCATTAGTTAGATCCATAAAACAACGCCATTTTTATTATTATTAGGGCATGACCTCAGTTAATGTATTTTTATTTTATTGAAGCAATCATTGTTAGGCTTAAGGTAGCATGAAGGTGATTGTTCAAAGAAGCAGACAGAGATGAAGGAGATTTAAAAAAAAAAAAAAAAAAGACTAGAATTTAGACAAATCTCATTACATTCTGGACATGTCAGTCTTGATAAACTGAGAGTTTTCACAAGAATATTAGAAGTGCTAATAGAATGAAATCTCACTGCAAACAGAAGTAATAATCAAGGAGAGGCACACGCCGTGCATTTTGATTGTTAAAGCTACTTGATTTTTTTCTCTCTCTCTCCTGTAAAACGTTTTACATTAGAAAGTATATAAATTGTATTATTTTTATTAAAATAACCGATGGTTACGCTAGATCAGACCCTTCTTTCTCGGCTGGGATTGTTTATAATCGCATTCGGGATCGATTGAAGCCGCAATTAAACTGCATTTTGGAAGTTTAAAATCGAGGCACCATATCAGTCCATTATATGAAGAAAAATGTTGAAATGTTAATATATTAACATAATTTCTTTACGACATCTTGGATGACAATGGGGTGAGTACATTATATGTGAATCTTTGTTTTGGAAGTGGACTTCTCTTTTAAGATTCAGAAGCAAGTAGACTCAACTCATATTTTAACTTAATAATTACAAATGAATTGGCTAAAACATTACTATTGGCCTCTCCATTGACTTTGTATTGTGGGAAGCTGCCTCCTTGTCATTTCTCACTTATAACAAAAAACAATGTCTAAAATCTGCTATGTGACAATGTGTATAGTAAACAAGCTAAAAAAACACAGAACTACGTTTTTATAAGCTGTCGACCCGAAAATCAAGCTTTTACAAACACAAATAGTTGTGAATGTCATGGTTTTTTACGTTGAGCCATTCAGTTGGATAATTTCTCCAGCAAAAGAAAGGTAAGGAAGAAGCACTGACACAGATCAACAAAATTTAGTTTCTCAATATATCTCTTCCTCTCAGGTTTACATAGGGTGGTGAACCATGGATCCATTCACACGGTTAAAAATAATGATTGTTTCCTGTTGCAATTAAGTTTCCCTCCAGTGGGTGTAGTTGCGCTCATGCAATATGGTAATTAAAAGGGCCGGCCTTAAAGGTAGTCAGTGTTGTGCTGTTTTTAAGCCACATGACATTTGAATGTTCCTCCAAAACACTTTTTTTCCACTTTCACCCCAACATGGAGGACACCTGTTGAAGTGTGAATTTACATATTTTATTCACAGATCAACATTATCTAACATAGTTTTTCTGTAAGATGAGAAAATATCAATGTTGCCATATGGCAACCACTACGGAAAAATAGGTATGCGGCCATATGGCAGCGCTGCACCACAGTGGAACTGAAGTAATGTATTTCCCCATTAGGATTTTTTTAGATAGTAACATCAATAATTTAATTGCAGTTATTTATTTATGTGAAGTGTTTATTGTAGTATATGTATATTTATGCATAAATAAGAAAATTATTTAGTCTTTTCAGAAAAGTAATACAACAATATTTCACGGAAAGGGCGATAGGAAGAGTGCAGAGTTGGCTCTTCCATGTGATGACAATGAGGATGAGTTAGCCTTCAGTGACCATAACAATGAGTGTGTGCATGTGTATATGTGTCTGCACGTGTGTCTTAATTTTGATGGAAATTAAGATTGGATGCATTAGTTTCTAAAAAAAAATTGCATTTGAATTGAAAAAAAAAATCATAATTTTATAGAAAAACTAATTTTGGGCCATTTTCCATTGAGGTACACTGTTGCCATATGGCAACGTTTTCCTAAATATCCCCCAAAAATCTTTTTCCCTGTTTTTATTTTTTATTTTTTTTTTCGATTTGTATAATTGAAGCTATTTCATGTAATAAAAACGTATGTGAAAAAAATATTTCATGGTTAGAACATAACGTGTACCACAGAGGGTTAAAAGCTCGTTTTTTGGGTCGACAGCTTATAAAAACGTAGCTCTGGGTTTTTTAGCTTGTGAAACATACTAAGTTCACATAGTTGTTTCTAGGGAAAAAATAATGTTACTGACAGTTAATCTACTTTAATGTGCATTCCATGTCGGAATATCTATTTTTGCTTTGGTCTGTGTGACTCTGCCAATTGCTAGTTTAACCAACAGTATTTTGACACCCTGGGTTGCCAGTTGGTGGAAAGCACAGCATAGTGAATCCATATAAGGCAGCAAAAGAACTGGCTCAGAGATTGCACATTCAACCCAACCTGAAAAAGCCTTGCCATTGATAAAAGCTCTATGACTAGAGGGATATTAAAAAATGTGGATAAATCAAACTTACAGTGTGAGATTCATTGCCTTCCATTGTTTGTTGTGCTCCTTCCTGGTGTACATCCTCAATCTGACAACCCTTGTGAGCATGCTGTCTGAGGAGGAGGTGGAAGAAACCAATGTATTTCATGTGGACTGCACCTATTTCTCTCAAATATTGTTCACAAATCTGTCTAAATCTGTGTTAGTGAGCACTTCTCCTTTGCTGAGATAATCCATTCACCTCACAGGTGTGGCATATCAAGATGCTGATTAGACAGCATGATTATTGAACAGGTTTGCCTTAGGTTGGCCACAATAAAAGGCCACTCTAAAATGTGCAGTTTTATCACACAGCACAATGCCACAGATGTCGCAGTTTTGAGGGAGTGTGCAATTGGTATGCTGACTGCAGGAATGTCCACCAGAGCTGTTGCCCGTGAATTCAATGTTCATTTCTCTACCATAAGCTGTCTCCAGAGGCGTTTCAGAGAATTTGGCAGTACATCCAACCGGCCTCACAACCCGCAGACCACATGTAACCACACCAGCCCAGGACCTCCACATCCAGCATCTTCATCTCCAAGATCGCCTGAGACCAGCCACCCGGACAGCTGCTGCAACAATCGGTTTGCATAACCATCTCATCTGCATGCTCGTCGTCCTCATTGGGTTCGCGACCTGACTGCAGTTCGTCGTCGTAACCGACTTGAGTGGGCAAATGCTCACATTCGATGGCGTCTGGAACTTTGGAGAGGCGTTCTCTTCATGGATGAATCCTGGTTTTCACTGTACAGGGCAGATGGCAGACAGCGTGTATGGCGTTGTGTGGGTGAGCGGTTTGCTGATGTCAACGTTGTGGATCGAGTGG
>JAHKKF010534721.1:22314-50547 GCA_019740295.1 Labeo calbasu
AACTGAGCACTGTTCTTCAGAAAAATCGTCCAGGTCCTGAAGATTCTTCAGTTTTCCAGCATCTTTTGCATATTTATACCCTTTACAACAGTGACTATGATTTTGAGATCCATCTTTTCACACTGAGGACAATTGAGGGACTCAGACACAACTGTTAAAAAGTTTCAAACACTCACTGATGCTCCAGAAGGAAACATGATACATAAGAGCCGGGGGGTGAAAACTTTTGAACAGGATGAAGATGTCCCAATTTTTCTTATTTTGTTGAAACAATTTTTTTTTCCATCTAGTACTGCCCTTCAGAAGCAACAGAAGATACTTTCATGTTTCCCGGAAGAGAAATTAAGTACAATTTACCTTGATCTTCAAATTCAAAAAGTTTTCACCCCCCGGTTCTTAATGCATCGTTATTCACGTTTTCACAAGGGGTTCCCAAACTTTCGCATGCCGCTGTAAACCATTTGTTTACAGATGAACATAAATGTATGACCACTTGCACAAATAATAATAATAATAATTAATTGTATTTTAATATCGATTTCATTATTGTGTTATTATTATTATTATTATTTTGTACCAGTGGTCACACATTTATGTTCACCTTTGGTTTTGTCTATGTCGAACATACTAAAATTGCTTTAAAAATCTTTCAGACCTAAATGAATGAGTATTTATGTGGACAGTAAATTAAACAGACATTATTTTCAGAAATAGGGCTGTAATCATCCGTATATCCTCTCTCTTTCTCTCACTCTGACTCTATATAGGACACCAGTTTGTCGGACCACATAAAAGCACAGACTTCCTTCATTAAACGTCAGCTTTGCGGCATCGACCCTGTTCTCCTTACCTCAGCAACTTCAGAGAAAGATTTAAGAGTAGACGTTCCCTCTCTCTCCTCTTCTTTTTATCTCACTCTTGTACAATCTTTCTCAGAGTGCTGCTTGCCGGGTCCAGAATTGACACTCGGCAAACGCCAAACACGAGTTTAAATGGGCTTTGGCGAGTAAATAAAATTGAATTACTTTCCAGTTGGCCGATAACTTAATTAGAAACTGCAACATTTAAATTGAATTGTAAGAGTGATAGTCAGACCCTCACTGCAGTAGAGAAAGCACAACATCTGGTACAACTTGTGCCTCAATGTTGAAACCTAAATTAAATAAATGAATTGAATGAAATCCGGTTAAATAAAAATAACGTACAATTTGTCCAATGCGCAATTTAGCCACCATGGCTGCATGTTATTCCAACATTTCCTCTCAGCTCCCGATTCAAAATCTGTTGCAGAAATTTTTGCTTGTTGACACCTGGTGATCTTGAAAAACAAAACCCGCTGTTGCGTTTCTTTGTTGTTTTACCCTGGCGCTCGTCCATCTAGAGGGTCTGTAATGAATTTAGATGAACACTGATATTCCTAAGATATTAAGATAACCCATTAAAACTTTCCCAGTGGATTCATATCCATGCAGGCCCGGAGGCCAGTGCGGTCCGCCAGACTGCTAAATGCTTCAAGAGACCCCTCCCTATCAGTCTCTCTCTTTCACACTCACTCTTTTTCAGTCTGACATTCTCATTCGGTTCTTCTCTAGATGTTAAAGACGTATTGGCTGGCTGTGATGGCCACGGTCAGGATCAATAACTCTTACCCCGACAGCTCTCACACTCACCGGAGACAGAAAGAGATGCAGACAGAACAGGAAAGAGAGAGAGAGTTTTATAGAGATTTGCATTCACTGTTTGTTCCTCAGATCAGCAATGAAATCAGAGCTGTGAAACTGATCAGCAGTGCCAAAAAGAGCGACAGAGAATGACACACAGGATTAAACGATGGGAGTGATATGATCAGAATAACAGCCCATGATGTCTGAGACACACATCTATTGATTGTGCTGTGGTACGTTACATTGCATTGTGCAGTGCTGTACTGCATTATGTTTTGGGATGCACAATATGTCTGTACCGTATTAGTAAGTACGTTGCCGCTACAGATTTGTGCAAAACTTTTAGAAATATTTTATAAATGTCATCGCTAACAAGCGATTGTGAAATAACAGCGTTTCCATTAATCGATGTTATGCGACTAAAATGTCATTTTTTCCTCTTGCGATAAGTCATGATGACGGATGTCGGTAAGTTTATGTACATCGCAGCCACCGCACTCGCCGTCATTTTTAATCGAAGGAGACATAGACGTGCAGAGAGTGCAGAGAGCCGCTTCTGAATCGTGCCGCAGCGCGTTTACTGATTGGCTGCGATCAGATCAGATGGTTGTATTGGAGCCGTAATGTGCTGCAGACATGTACAGTGTAAATAAGGGGTTTTTAAGCATTAATGGTGAAGAAAGCCCCTATAATTGTGAGCGGCCACATATGAGGTGTTTCTTGGAGGTTATAGTACATTAAAGAATGATCATGTGACTTTTACGTATGCCAAGTAAGCTGTAAATGTGAAAAAATCCTTTTCCTTTCTAGTTTTGCTATATAGCCCTTTTTCGAATTGACTGAAAATCATACGGGCATAAAAACTTTTTGCAATGTATGGGAGTTTCCAGAGATGGCGGAGTGGGAGGGAGATGGGGTCAGGATCAGGAAAGGTTCTAAGGTCGGGATTCGAACTTGGGACGCCCGTAGCGCATCGGCACTGTGTGTCAGCGCTCTGCCCACAAGGCTATTGGTGCTGACTATTGGCCATATTGTCAATTCGCAATTTCTGTTTGCGCAGTTTAAAGGGTAATGGAAATGCAGCTAGTGGTTTTTAAGAATTCATATTGGATGTTGTCAGTGTTGGGAAGGTTACTTTGGAAATGTAAAAGGTTACAGATGAAAGTTAAAGTTACCCTGTTAGAGAAAGTTACCCTATTTGAAATGTAATAAGTAGTGTAAGAATTTTAATTACTTTTTAAAGTAATGTAACTGATTACATTTCATTCCTTTTGGATTACTTTCTAAAATTCTAATGAATGTTTTCTCTGTTATTCATTTTCAAATATTTAAAGCAGGCAGGGTTAACCTTACAGTAGGACTCAACACTGATTGCTGTTAGACTTTCAAAATCCTTCATCACTTGAATTGAGATTATAAAAAGTTAATTTTAAAACACAGCCGCCACACCAAAAAGAACCTCCTTTTACCACCTCAAGATACCGTTTAATAGCTATGATACTGAAATCAATCTGTATATGTGTGAAAATATTCAGATGTAACCTCCATTGTAATTGTAAACAATTTAATAAGTAACTGTAATTTAATCAGAGGGGGACAGTAGTGAAGAATTTTTACTCTGCTGTAAAAGTACTTTTCAAGTGTCTGTAGTTTATCTTTAGAAAACTTTACTTCACAACATTCCAAAGCATAATATTGTACTTTTTACTGCACTACATTTCATATTAAATGTCATTTAATACTTAATTACCTTAGAAATCTATTACTTTCTTACTGTTACTCAAGTAATTAGATTTTTAATGTTCTTAAATATTCAAGGTAAAACAAACAACTTTTATTTATGAAATGTAGTGCAGTAAAAAGTATGATATTATGCTTTGCAATGTAGTGAAGTAAATTTTTCCAAAGAAAAACACTCAGCTACTTTTTAAATTTACTTGAGTAAAGTAAAAATGCTTCACTACTGTCCACATTTTTTCTCAGTAACTGTAACAGATTACAGTTACATGTAGTTTCAACTAGTTACTCCCCAACACTGGATATTGCTGTTACAACGTCAGTAGTATATGTAAATAAACAATATGCATTCTTTCTCCGTGGTACTTGCACCAAAATATCCCTGTTCATTTGTCAGCAAAAGTCTGCCAGATGACATGAAATGTTTTTGTATTTCCATTTTTGAACACTTTGGTTGAGCCCAGTGCATTATGGGAATTGATTTCTCTGTTTTCTCTATATGTCGCACCTATAGACAGCAAACTTTTATTAAAAGCAAATCTTGCCAGTGGTGCATTACTTTAATTAATAACACTGTAAAATATAATCGTTAGCATACCTCAAAATGAATATCCATATTTTTATACTGTACTTTATAATGTTGTGAAGCCTCAATACACTTAGAGTGACTGATTACTGTATTTGTGTGTGCGTGTGTGTGTGTGTGTTTTTGTTTTCTATACAAAATAGTATATATTATTTAATATTGTCCATTCATCGGCCAACATGAAAATAGTGATTAACTTATTGGACAGAATTTTAAAATCACTGTATCGCTGTTGTGTTTTTTCTGTGTTTTGTTTTGTACTGTATTGTTGTTATCAGTGTTGGGGCTAACTAGTAAAGTAACGCATTACTTTTTAGTTTTCAAGTTACTTTTTCAAAAAATGATCACCAGTTACTTTGTTTTCCCATTTATTGACAAGTCTCCTGTCCCATGTTGAGAGAAATTTAAAAATACAGAGGCGTTGTGTAAACATGATGTTACCGTAGTTCCAAACTAAATGTGACCATGCAATAATTCATCTCACTCAGAAAAAAACAGATTCAGTACTCATCAAAATGAATTAAAACTTGCAACATGTTAAATAACACAGATTTCCATTACGTATTTAATGCCATTTTATTAACCAATGTCTGTGCTGCTGACCTTTGATGATCCAGTTAATCCATACTAATAAGCAAAAATGACTTTAAATAAACTAACATTTGTGTTTTATTGTTTTTTTCATTACTGAAGAGTTTCGAACCTTCTTCTCCTGCGTTTTACTGTACACACATGAATTTATTTTTCCTTTAGCATGAGGCATATTTATTTACATTTGCTAAAAATAGAACTATTTATATTAAAATAAAACAAGCAAGCCCTGGCCAGATTTAAAATGTAACTCGAATGTAACTCAAAAGTAACGTAACGCATTACTTTCCATATAAAGTAACTAAGTAACGTAATTAGTTACTTTTTTAGGGAGTGACACAATATTGTAATGCATTACTTTTAAAAGTAACTTTCCCCAACACTGGTTGTTATGTTGTGTTGTGTTATGCTTCACAAAAGCCTGGAGTGAATCTAAACTCCGTTTGGTCTGAGCTTTTGCTTCTAATCAGTTCAAGGTTTTTGGCATTGGATCGTTCATTGATTTCCTTAAGTTTGCGAGCCCAGAATTTGCAGCATGGGTACATTTTGGTTATCCACGGTTTAAATAGTTCAAATAAACAACAAAATTGAGCCTTTTTTGTATTAAGGAAATTTAAGTGGTCTAAGGTGAACACTGCGGTGTTCTGAAGGTGTTCGGAGTGTTTTTAGCATGTTGCTATACAGGTTCAGAGCTGAAAGAGCCCTTGAACAGGTCTGATATATATATTTATAACTTAATTTCCTCTTATAAATCCAGAGGATTTCTTCTGCCATTTGATCACTTACAACCAAAGTTCTAGCATACCTCTCATCAATAAGTGCAATACTTTGCTCGCCTTAGTAAGTGCCACCATGAAAGTGTTTCAGGATGCTATGCGGTTTATACAAGATTCATAAGGATGCTTGTGGCTGAACAAGTATGTTTCATACGAAATTCCAAAGTTGCAGTGTAAAGGAACAGCTCATAATTGTTTCAGTATTTCGGCAGACTGAATGCCCTTCGATCCATCTGTCTCATTGGCTCTGCGCTGAGGGAAATAGCACCTCTTCCTCTCTGTGATGGAGAACATTGGGGTGTGGTATGACAAAGGTTGTCTCCTTCGATCAGCTTAGCTACAGCTGGAAATGAAACATTGCAGGCTGAATCCACACGCACGGACACACGTTAGCAGTCATATAAACACTGCGACATGCTATTGTTTATTGAAAGTGCTAAAAATGCAGTCAAGCTGCCCTTTTGAAAAAGTAGTTAGCCACACTACATTAATGAGAAAAAACATGCCTATACATGCATACCTAACATGGTTTTATTTATTTTGCAATCAGTGCAGTGTTTATCTAACTTGACAAACGATAAGGATCTCAATTAAAGTGACAGAGTGAAACCTACAGAGGAATCAGTTTGGCTTTTACTTCAGAGTAGTTCAAATGAGTTTACCGTCAAAACACTACTTGAGAGAGGTGACGGTTTAGTAGAAAGCTGCCTCAGTTCAGTCAGCTGTACAGCACAATACAGGCATACTGTAGTAAGATTTTATAGTAGAAGTATCAAAAGCTAGTGTAGTAGCTAGAAGTGTTGTTTGTTTTTTTTTAATGTTATCTAGGGATCTTCAACCTTCAACCACACGAGATGAAGCAGTTGTTTTTTATGTCTACAAATAATAACATCACGTGCATGGCTGTGCTGCTTACATTTCAAGCTATTAAAATAGTTGTTATTGACGTACAGATATTAATACTTATTTTATACAGTCTTTTATGCTCACCAAGGTTGCATTTATTTGATTTAAACAAATAAACAAATTAAAATACAGTAGTATTGTAAAATATTGTTGCAAATTAAAAGAGCTGATTTCTGTTTGAATGTTTTTAAAGTGTAATTTAATTCTGTGATGGCAAAGCTGAATTTTGAGCATCATATTCCAGTCTTCAGTGTCACATGAGGCCTCAGAAATCATTCTAATATGCTGATTTGCTGCTCGAGAAACATTTTTCCGTTTGGATACATTTGATTCATTTTGATACATTGATGCATTCTGTTTATACTTTTATGAATAGAATGTTTAAAAAAAACAGCATTTATGTCAACATAGGCTCATTGGAAATACGTGCCTCTATGCACATTTCTGCAAAACTGAAAAAAACGTACTTATATGTACGAATCACTGCAGATTCCAGTTTAAATGAACACTAGACGCAGTAAAACTCAACAACTTTTGTTCCTTTTCACACAAAGTATAATTTACAGGTACAGAGTTTTGATTTATAAATCATTTTCACAAAATTACTTGCAAAATATTAGGACTTCAAAACAATTTTAACATCCTGCACGATTTGTAAACTGATATTTTTGAACGTTACATGTACATCTTCATATGCATGAGTTTTCTAATTCAGTAGGTTTGCTCGTTAGCTCACGCAATACGACATTGCACTCCCTTACGAAAAATAACCATGGTTATACTACAAATAAAACCAAAAAAACATGGTTACTATAGTTAAACCATGGTAACCACAAATTTACCATGGTCTCGCTACACTAACCATAGTTTAACCATGGTATTTGTTGTAAAACTATGGTTATACAAATGGTAATCAATGTGCCAAAAACATGGTTACTACACTTTTACTATGATAAAACCATGGTTAATTTTGGTAAGAGCTTGAGTGATGAAGAGCTCCGATACAAACCACCATGAAACTACAGTTCGACAAAACAACTCAAATCCGCATAAGGAAGTTAAAATAGCACGGCTGCATCAACAAATGCGTTTTTATATTTTATTTTATATTTTATACTTTTCAGCATGATACAGCATTAAACTAATAAATGAGCTTTCCATTGATGTATGGTTTGTTAGGATAGGACACTATTTGGTCGAGATACAACTATTTAAAAATCTGTAATCTGAGGGTGCAAAAAAAATGTAAATATTGAGAAAATCGCCTTTAAAGTTGTAGAAATGAAGTTCTTAGCAATGCACATTATTAATCAAAAATTAAGTTTTGATATACTTACGGTAGGAAATTTACAAAATATCTTCGTGGAACATGATCTTCACTTAATATCCTAATGATTGCTATAAATATACCTGTGCAAATTATTGTGGTCCAGGGTCATATTTCACTTTAAAACTTTTAAGGTATGTAATTACGGTGCTGCAGAATTGTATATAGAAGCTCGTATTTTCATGAGCCTGGGTTGATTTATGTGGTACAGAAATCTTTTGTAACATTATAAATGTCTTTACTGTCCCTTTTAATTGTTTTAATGTGTCCTTGCAAATAAAGTATTAACTATTTAACTAGTTAACTATTTTTTTTTATTTTTCTGATCATCAGTCATCAAAGCTTAGTAAGTATTGGTCACAGACATGGAGATTTTCTTTAAATGACACCAAACTGATTACTCACTAAAAACTCCTACACATCATGTTTTCATGCCATTTTAAGTCTTATTTTGACGTAACAAAGTGGTTACATCTAAGTGTGTGAGTTTTTTACTTGCTTTTTTAAATTAGTCTTCCCATTACCACCATTTATATTGTCATTGAACCAATCACAGCCGAACATAGCCAGTCATATCCAGTCATATCTCAATGGAGGCCCACCGCACCAAACCCACCACACGCTTTAGGGGGGTCTGTTAAAACTCAGTGGGCTCAGGGGAGGCGAGAGAGACGCTGTAACTTTACCTGCTGGTGCCGCTGTTGGACACAAGTGATTTATACACATTCTAATGTTATATTTTGTATTATTAGCGTTGTTTTATTTTTGTAGTACAATTTTTTTTCTAATCCAATATTTTGAGAAGGCACTGCCTACCTACCTTGTTTTTTTTCCACAAAAATTAGTGTGAGATCACACAGTAATTTGCAGACCCCATGATGACCCTAATTATCTAGCTGATGACGTATTTTGAGCCGTTGGAAAGTGTTGAGGTTCTTCTGTCTCTGCGCAGGATTTCTAGAGGAACATTCTGAGCTCAGCTGCAAACTATGTTTATTTTCTTCTGGGTCTGCAAGAGTGAAAGTTCGCTCACTCTTCCTGCCATGACTAACTGCGTAATACCTCATGTTGTTATTTAGCTGTTAGTCACTCTAATGGCTGAGGCAGTGCACAGGAATGTCTTTCACGTAAGGTCACTTCCACAGCTCAAACTTTCGTTCTCTGCCCACTCCAACTTTGTAAATCTTCAGAGTGGCTGCCAACCATTTAGCAGCGGCCATTTGCCTTTCTGTCTGTCTGTCTGTCTGTCTCTCTCTCTCGCTTTCTCTTCTGTCCTGAACGGAGCGAGTTGGCACATGGGCAAGCTGGCACTCTTCAGTACGGTTACTTATACTTCGTTCTTGCTTGAGAAAAAGAGGGAGGGATAGAGTGAGTGTGAGAGAGAGAGATAGAGAGAGGGAGAGAAAGCAGAAAGAGCGATCTAAAATGGCTGCCAACGGCAAACCTCCTCTCTGCTCATGAAATGTCTGCCAAAAAGAAAAAAAAAACTTAAATGGCTGTGTCGATGACTGATTCCTGGCTTGAAATGTAGCTTGCATGAAAAGAAATAGAAACAACTTTCACTGGAAGCAACCTCACTTTTACTGCAGTGACAGTTTTAGTATGGAAAACACATACAAGGACAAAAAGTTCTTAAGCGAGGGGCCATTAAATCATCAAGATGCTAAAGATATTACACGAAGCAGAAGCTAGAAGCAAATATGATGGTTCTGTTGAAGGAGAAGGAAGCAGTCCTCTTGATTTCTCGGGTTGCTAATCGAGTAGACTAACGTGTGTAGATCACACGTCAGGTTGTAGCCCGCCTAAGACAAGCTACCAAAATGGCGCGCTTGAGAGAAAATGGACGAGCGCACTTTATTGCATCGTATTTTCCATCAGCATTTCTACTTTTTTGGTCACAGAAGCCATTCTTCTCGCGGATTTGTGTGAAAAATAGTTTTATGATTGGATTAGGTTTTATTTGTGTCACTTTTTGAGAAATCACCTTACAAAATGGCAAACGCCACTAAGAAAATGGCCGTCGTTCAAGCACATAGTATTGCATCATATTTTCCATCTGCATTTCAACTTTTTCTTCTCGGATTTAAACGAGGAGCTCTCGGTCGAAGCGGTTCTTCTCTTATTTACGTTTTTTGCTTTGGTGTCTTCAGCTTCACAGGTCCTTTTGGACACCGAGATGTGTCAGAGGCGCTCGGTGCCAATATCTCCCTCAAACTGACACTTTTATTTTTCCTTCCCTCCGATTCTCCTTGCCAGAGATTCGGTCTGAGGGCTGCCTGCCTAGAAACCGCCGCAGCTTTTGGCAGGAGCAAACAGGACTCCGAAGACAGTCATGGAGGAGAAAAGCCAAGAGAGAGAGAGAGAACTGGAGCGTGTCCCTCTGTGTAGCTGGCAGCACTAATCATCCTGGCCTGCGAAGAATCGCAGCGATGACAGACATGTTTGTTTATGTTTTGTGTTGGATTATTTTTTATTTTTTAATTTGCCGCACTTTTAAGCATTGCTCGTCTTCTCTGGAACAGACTTCAGACCTCTCAGCATCCATCTGTCTCCTACTGTTTAAGGCCTCTCCAATTTTTCATAATCAAAACATTGAGCATTATGGCTCAGGTCCAACCGCTTCCTTTGGAATGTCATTGAACTTTTGAAGATTTGTAGCCTTCATAATTCATTTTTTTCCCCAGACCATGTGTATTTTACTTACAACAACATAATTAGGCTGCACTTTGCACATATATTTTAAGAAAACATTTCATATTTTGTGGCAGGGGAAAATTGCACTGGCATCATTATCCAAGGCGGATTGAAGACTAGTTGTGATGTTAAAGTCAACATAAAATCCAAATTGACCATATTTTTTTTCCTAATGTACATTCCTGGTCTTACTGTGATTTATTCAGCGGTAGGTTTTATTCCAAAGGTAAAAAAAAACGCTGTGATCTTTAATCATTATGAAACGACTTTCCTCTCTGGTTACATCACAGCCATTTGGGCTGTTGGGTAATGTTAACCAGTTTAGCAAAGCCGCTTTTTTACTTTGGCTTCACAACTTGCCTTACATTTCATTTTGCTGAATATCCTGTTTTACTTAGAAACATGTCAGATTATGTAAGAAAAACGGGTCGCAAACTTGAATTCTCTTTGTATTATCTATGAGAAATTTGCACCGGCATCGCCGTTTAGTTGCCGCTGCTCGTGTGTGTGTTTTCATGTGTCTTGAGCGGTAGTTTGCGGTCGGCCTCTGAGTCCTGCAGGCCACAAAGAGTGCGAGAGTCGTAATGAAGCGTTGCATTCAGACGTGTGCAGCCGGTTGGACTCTCGTCGGCTTTGAACTGGCAGTGGCGTGCTGCCCATCTGATAGGGAGCTCTCTTATTTATTTATCCAGCTTGAGCTTTTTTACTGGCTTTTCTTTGAACGCCTGCCAGAGTCCTTGCGGTAACCCCTCTATTCTTTCATTCCCTATTGAGAAAATCCTCTGCCGCTTCTTGACTCGATTTCGTTTTATGTGTTTATCTGCGTTTTCCCTCACATCCGCGTGGCAAAGAGCTGGAACGCACACAAATGGGAAGGTTTTATGGTTGGATTAGGTTGTTTTGTCATTATTGTGTTGCTTCAATGAGTTTACACTTTGGCAATACAATCCCTGTGCTCTGCCAGTGAAGAGGGTTCAACGAGATTATGCTCGGCCTTGCCAAACAAGTTGAAAAGAAAGAGAATATTTGAATGGTTTTGCAGCACTTTGATACGGTGTGTTTCTCATTTGCGAGGCTTATGAGCCATTTGGCCGAGCCTCAGCTCGTCGTTGTATCGGAGCGCATGGCTGTATCAGTAACCTATGAGTGATTTATATAAAACATACAGAGGGTTCGCTTTCCCTCTTGTTTATACAGAAACATGTTCTTATGTCGGATTACCAAAGCTATCGCTGACATGATCAACCACACGCCAACATGTCAGAGGTTTCTGTTCGTTCAACATACACTTGTATTTGGGAAAACTCAGGCTTTTGGACTCAAGTTCTAAAGCTGCTGCAGTTTGCTTATGTTTGCCATTTATAAAACGGCAGCATGTATAGAGTCAGAGTAATCATTCAAATACTTATTTTTTTGTGATTTATGTTAATATTCTGCTGGCGTAGTTGTTCCAGTAATTGCCCTAGAAAGATTTTCGATAGCCTGTAAAAAGACCCCTGATTTTTTTTAGAATTTTTTTTATCATGTTTATGCTGATATTTTTTAATATTTAAATTTTTCTTTATTAAAAAAATACTTGAGCAGGAAAATTTTATATATTTTTTTTCAGATTCACAGATCATTTCCCATGAAAACAACATATCAACATTTACCTTGAGGTCAACAGCGTTTGCATCCTATCATGTTACTTTCAGATAAAAATGATTTCACTTGACAATGTACAATATTATTCATTTAAATATATGCACTCTAAAAGCTGCTGGGTTGAAAACAACCCAACTTGGATTATTTGGCACCCCAGCGCTGGGTAAATAAACAGAAAACATGCTGGGTTATTTTGATCCAGCTGGTTGGGTTAAATTCTTTAAAAAAATAAATGTAACATTTAAAAGTAGCATTTTAAGTGTATTCAACTGTTCTCTGTAGTCACAGAAATAGTGCTTATTCTTGTGTCGGTGTGTTGGTGAAATCTCGTTGATGTTCGCTGGGCGAACTACGAACCTCGCGTTTCACTCTTAGCTGAAAGATGCCATGACTGACTCCATAACCTACCTATAAACAAACAGTACTGAGATTAGAGAACATATTTTAACATCAAATTAAATTAAATTCACTATTATAGTGAATAAAATCAATTTATGTTATACAAGACAAAAGGTGTTTCCATCATGCGAAATGGCCTCTGCTGGCACAGCTGACTGACGGCTCGGCTTCATAAGGACTTCATAAAGGAAATAATACGTATACAAACCTTTATTTCGCTAAAGAAGTGCACCGATCCATGGCGCTGAGTATCACTCTTTCCTGTAGAGGATGCAAAAACTGACTGTAACTCAGCAACTGAGTTGTTTCATCGGAGACAGACTCAACCCAGCGGTTGGGTAGAAAAAATAACCCATTATTTAATAACCCATTAAAAATGACCCAGCAGCTTAGTTACAGAAAAACTACAGAGCACCTGGGTAAATAAATATTACATAATAACCCAACAAGCTGAACCCAGTGTTTGGGTTAAAAAATAACATATATACTCTATACCAGAGGTCTTCAACCCTCTTCCTGGGGACCCACTATCCTGAAGAGTTTAGCTACAACCCTAATCAAACACACCTGAAGCGGCCAATCAAGCTCATCAAGACTGCTTGAAATTGCAGGCAGGTGTGCTGAAGCAGGTTGGAAATAAACTTTCCAGGAGAATGGGTCCCCAGGAGCAGGGTTGAAGACCTCTGCTCTATACTTATTCACTGTAACTGTTCAGTGCATCACATAAAATCAAATGTTTAAGATTCCAAACCATAAAAACACAAAATCAATGAGGTCCATTTCACCATAGTGTGAAAATTGTTGTACAAAATCAGAATATTGACCTCAATTCTCCAGGCCCCTTCATCTTTATATATCTGTTAAGAGAATTTGCTGAGTTCAGGACTAATGTCTCTCTCTCTCTTTATCTCTTTTTCTTTCTCAGAGGCTGAACAGAGCAGTAGTCCTCGCACGGGCATTGGTTCAGATCAGGAGGACAGTCGAGCAGCCACCATGGGTAAGAGAGCACATGTACACACACATTTACACAACCACGTGTACAGGAATACTTGCAGTACACATGCATATACTGTTTGCTACAGCATACAGTGCGGTGCAGTCCTGTAAGCGTCCTATCCTGCACTATACAAACATCCTGTTTACACAAGGCAACCTACATGCACAGCCTCAAACCTGTACCCACACACTTAACCTCACTCTCTCTCTATCTCTGCCCAGTTCATGTCACACTCCTACCCACATTCCCCTGTTTCAACAGAACTAGTCTGAAAGGCCAACACTTTATTATGCATTGCGTGTGGATAAAAGTCGAGCTCAGTTTGGGGAAACTCCAGATAGTAACGTTCAGGACGGTGGTTTTGTACAAATAATAAGTCCTGCTCATAATGATGTGGTGTTATTATAAAACTGATGGGATGATTGAGGTACTTTACTGTGTCCATTGTGTACTGTTTAAAATTGGTTTGTCAATCGCTTTAAATTTTAGTTAACTTTTTGCTGCAGAGAACAAAATTTTGTGAAAACAATTCAGCAAAGGCATCAGTACACTATTAGAGAAAGTTTATTAATACACATATGAGTAATTCTGAGAATCATCAGTAGTAAGTTGATGAATAATGAAAAAAAGTCAAATTGGCTCTAAACATTCATGTTCTCTCTACTGCAATCTTGGCCCATTTCTCGCCTAAAAAAGCTTTCAGATCACTAATAATCTTTGGTTTTTACTTTGCCACTGCTTTCTTCAAATTCAACCAACTATTTTCAATGAGAATTAAATCTGGAGACTGAACAGACCACTCAAGAACATTCTATGATTGATCCCTGAGCCAAGCATAAATAGATTTTGATTTATTCTTTAGGATGATTGTCTTGCAGGAAAGTCCATTGATTATCAGCTTCAGTCTTTGCATCAAAGGCATCACAATTCTTGCCAATATGGCCTGACACTTCAAAGAAACCATGATGTCCTTCATACAGTCATGATTTCCACTTCCTGCAACAGTAAAACACCCCCGTAACAGGTCCACCTCCACCTCATTTGACTATGGCGATGGTGTTCTTCTGCTCATAAGTTTTGCCTTTTTTGCACCAGACATACCGCTTATCCATAGGTCCAAAATATTCCAGTTTGGTCACATCACTTCATAAAACATTCTTACAGAACTCCACAGGTCTATCTAAATGAATTTTAACATATTTAAGTCAGTGTTTTATGTTCTTCTTGGTCAAGTGAGGCATTTGGCAAACATGAAAGCCATGCTTGTCTTGTGTTCTTCTTATACTCTGCGTTGAAATATTCTTCCACCTTTCATTTGGTCATCTTAAAAGTCTTTGGATGTACATTTCAAGTTTTCCCCAGTTGTTTTGATCCAACATTTTATGATATTGTGCTTTTTCTTCAACACCCATCAAAGATTTTCTAGTACAACACATTTTAAGCTAAGGAATAATGCTGCTAGCTGTGTCTCTAGGAACTTTAAATGTCTTGGAAATCTTTATATAGCCTTAGACTTTCTACAGTAATATAATATTTCTTTCTCTATAGCTTCTCTATAGACTTGTGAGAGTTCTGTTGTCATATTAGCTACTCGAACTTCAGCACATGCATGGGCTAAATGTATGTATGTGTCACAGCTCAAACTAATTCTATTTTCTAAAGGTTTAATTGCGTTTGTGCACCATAGAAATAAGTGACTAAAAACTGCAATGTTGAATAGGGGTTGAATAATTATGACAGCTGTGTTAAAAAATCCTAGAACTCAAAAATATTACATTATGTATTGAGATTAACACTTAATATGCCAGTAATCTGTTATAGATGCAATATTTTTAAAGTCCTGGATCTTCAGAAAAGCTTGTATTTCTAAAGTTCTGCAGTCTCTGGGGGGTTGAATAATTTCATTTGCAACTGTATATAATGTTAATACTGATTGAATTGTGACCCGGGACCGCAAAACCAGCCATAAGGGTCCATTTTTTTTTAAATAAATAAACCTTCTATTGATGTATGGTTTGTTAAGATATGACAATATTTGGCTGAGATACAACTACTTGAAAATCTGGAATCTGAGGGTGCAAAAAAAAAAAAAAATCAAAATATTTTTAAAAAATCACCTTTAAAGTTGTCCAAATTAAGTTCTTAGCGATGTATATTGTTAATCAAAAATTTAGTTTGGATATATTTACGGTAGGAAATTTACAGAATATCTTTATAGAACATGATCTTTACTTAACATCCTAATGATTTTTGACATAAAAGAAAAATCGATAATTTTGACCCATACAATGTATTGTTGGCTATTGCTACAAATATACCCATACTACTTAAGACTGGTTTTGTGGTCCAGGGTCATAATTGTGTTTTTCATGTGATTATGATAATATACATTACTGTTCAAAAGTTTGTGTTAAGTAAGATATTTTTTTTAAAGGAACTCTTTTTTTATCAAGCAAAATGCTCAAGAATTGCTATAAAGTGACAGTAAAGACTTGTACAGTATTACAGAAGATTTCCGTTTCAAATAAATACTATAATCAGCATATTAGAATGATTTCTGGATCATGTGACACTGAAGACAGTAATAATGGCTATTGAAAATACACCTTTGCCATCACAGGAATAAATTGCATTTAAATATATACTAAAATATAAAAATCGCCTATTTTATGATCAAATATATGCAACCTTTGTTAGCATAAGAGGCTTCTCAAACACATTTACAAATCTTGCTGTCCCCAAAGTATGTTTTTATGCTTTCCGAAATTCTGTATTAATCGCATATATCAACATTTTCAGAGAAAACCAGAAAATGTAGTTAATTCAAAAGACAATGCTGATGAATAAAACATTGGATATGAAACGTCCCGTTGTCCATAATTCACTCCAATCCATGTGTACTGGCTGAACAAACTACGCTTATGTAAAACTTTGACATTCATTCATTTAGTAGATGCTTTTATCCAGAGTGACTTAGAAATGAAAACTAAATTGAATTTCTTTGTGCGTGAGATGCTGGTGATATCCTTGTGTTGGAAAGTTCCATCATTTATTCCATGTTTTCTTTTGTTTAACAGATGCTCCAGAGTTTCAAGAGAGCTTCGTAACTTCGGGCGTCTTCAGTGTAACAGAACTGGTGCAAGTATCAAGAAGTGAGATGCTTTTGCATTTTATATAAAAAACTTAAAGGGATAGTTCACCCAAAAATTCTGTCCTTCATGTCATTCCGTGAGACCTTTGTCTGTCTTTCGAACACAAATTAAGATATTTTTGATGAATTCCGAGAGCTTTCTGACCCTGCATAGACAGCAACATAACTGACACGTTCAAGGGCATCATTAAAATAGTCCATGTGACATCAGTGGTACAACCGTAACTTTATAACGCTAAGAATACTTTCTGTGCAAAAAGAAAACGACTTTATTTAACAATTTCACCTTTTCCGTGTCATTTTTCGACGTGCATTCACGACAAATACGTGTGGTGCTGCTGGCAAAAAGTATTCTCGTAGCTTCATAAAATTAAGGTTGAACCACTGATGTCTACGGAGAGTCAGAAAGCCCTCAGATTTCATCAGAAATATCTTAATTTGCGTTCCGAAGATGAACGAAGGTCTTACGGGTTTGAAACGACATGAGGGTGAGTAATTGTTGACAGAATTTTCATCTTTAGGTGAACTTCCCCGTTAGAAGTGTCTCTGGGAGTCTGATCCGTTTTAGTGAATCCTTGTGTTTCAGCTTCTTGTCTTTTTTTTTCTTGTCTTCATGTCTCATCTATCCCTTCCCACCTCCCACACAGCCTGTGTCCACATGGCGGACGCAAGCGTCAATTTCACAGCCGTTTTATGTCAGGTTTGACAGTTGCTCATTAGAAGGGAAGGAATCCCGCCAGTCTGTCCGACGTAATTGATTGTGTTTAGCTGAAATTATTTTCTCCTTCCCAGTTGGCTTATAAGTGAGTCAAATAAGCGAGACTGCTGTGTATCACTCCTCACACCTGTGTGCAATCACAGTGTTTTACAAGTTACAAACAAATTGATTGATTGCGAATGGATGTTAAGAGCTTGAGACTAATTAAATGTCTTAATGTGCATTATGCAGTTTTATCAACATGCTCAAACCAGGCCTTTTTTACTCCTACACAGTATTTAATATGTGCTCATATACTGTAGGTCACAGTCATAGAGTACGTGCTGCAACAACAAGCCCATTGTTCCCACTTTGTATTTACATACAACACATTCAGACACAACTGAACACACACAATACAGCCTGTCCATTAAGCCCGAGCAATTACTGTGCATTCAAACACACACACAGAGTAATGGAATGAAATTAGGAAAGAGGTCAGCTCAGGTAAAGCAGACATGCAGTGGCACAGATTCATAAGCCTCGCGTGGGCTTAAACATGAATGTGTGAGATTACACCCACATAATGCAAGTATTTAACAAGTCGTGCTGCAGAACTCTAGTTTGCTGTACACTAGATAACAATTAGCAATGTTAACCATGTGAGTAAAGATGCTAAGTCACAGCTCAACCCCAAGTATTCCTCTATGTGAAGGTGCTAAGGGATTTATCAGGATGTGCACTATAGTTTTTACCTTCCCATACAAGAAGTAATAAGGCATTGCCTTGGTACAGTGAAAGTATTAAAAGCTAATTCTCTAGCATGGTACTAAATGATTACTGTTTTCATTTACCACTGTATTTGCATAACACCTCAGGCTGTTTCAGAGAATTATATGGTATTACAGTGATGTTCAGAAACATGTCAAGGCACTTTTTTAGTCAGTGTTATGGTAAATACACTACCTTATAACAGTTTTGGGTCAGTAAGATGATTTTATTTTAAAGAAATTCATCTTTTTATTCAGCAAGGATGCATTAAATTGATCAAAAGTTACAGCAAAGAGAT
The DNA here is from genome assembly GCA_019740295.1 of Labeo calbasu. NCBI lineage: Eukaryota > Metazoa > Chordata > Actinopteri > Cypriniformes > Cyprinidae > Labeo > Labeo calbasu. The sequence continues at coordinate 40,553 of JAHKKF010534721.1, forward strand.
TTATAATGTTAAAGAATTGCTGTTCTTTTAAAAGAATGCTGGAAAAACAAAAACATGAAGCAGCATTAATAATTCTTCTTAAAGCAGCAAATCAGCATATTAGAATGATTTCTGAAAGATCACGTGACACTGAAGACTGGTGTAATGATGCTGAAAATTCAGCTTTGCCTTCAGAGGAATAAAGTACGCTTTAAAATTTGTATTTTTTTGTTAACTGCTATATGCTTATCTTAACCTCTGTATGTCTGTATGTGTGCAGCACCGGTGGTGACAGGCACGGGGCCGAACTTCTCTCTCGGAGAGCTGCAGGGTCATCTTGCTTATGATCTGAACCCTTCAGGGGTGGGAATGAGGAGAACCCTTCCCAGCACCTCCTCTAGCGGGTCAGTACACGCGTCTCCACCACACATCTGCCTGCAGCAGGCACACATCCTTTTGTTAAAGGCACTGTGTCCTTGAGATGTTTTTGACTGGTGATGAGATCTAACCTGTATGTGTGTGTGTGTGCATGTGTATGTACAGTATGAGGTTTAAAAAAGAATCCAAAAAAAAAAACAAAACATGAAAATCAAGCCACATGTGTTTACCGCAATGCACATTTGTCTCAAATTGAAATAAGGACTCCATCCATGTCCAGCTTTGATGAAGTCTTGAACATCCTCTGATTCAGTCCAGTGGTTCAGTCTGATGTTAATTAAGGAGTAAACCAGATAGTTTTACCATATTGCCCACAGTTGTTGTCAAATTGTTCTTTTCAGTGTCTGATTTGTGATCTGAACTGTGAGAGAACTATGAAACTAAACTGAGATATAAACTCACAGTTGTGAGTTATAAAGTCAGACTTGTGTGATATGAACTTGTAGTTTTGAATTTTAAAGACAGAATTGTGAGATATAACTCAATATTCTGAGAAATAAACAAGCATTTCTAAGAATTACGAGTTTATGTCTCACAGTTGTGACTTTTTTTTCAGAATTGTGAGTTATATCTTGCACTTTTGACTTTATTGCGAGATATAAACTCGGAATTGCGAGAAAAAAGTCAGAATTACACGATTCAAACTCACTCACGTTTATCTCTTGCAATTCTGACTTTATAATTCAAAATTGAGAGTTTATATCTCACAATTCTGAGAAAAAAGTCAGAATTGCAAGATACAAACTCGCATTTGTGAGAAAAAAAGACAAAATTGCAAGTTTTTATCTCGTAATTCTAACTATTTCTTGCAGTTGCGAGTTTCTATGCCACTATTCTAAGTAAAAAAGTCAGAATTCTCGCAATTATCATAACTATGAGTTTATATCATGCAATTCCGAGAAAAACATCAGAATTGTGAGTTTATAACTCACAAATCTGAGAAAAAAAGTCAGAATTGCAAGATATAAACTTGGAATAGCAATAAAAAAGTCAGAACTGCAAGATACAAACTTGCATTTGCGAAAAAAAAAAAGTCATAATTGGGAGTTTTTATCTCGCAATTCTGATTTTATTTCTCGCTGTTGCAAGTTTATATTAAAATATTTTGACTTTAAAACTCGCAATTGTACGTTTATATCATGCAATTCTGAGAAAAAAACTCAGAATTGTTTATTGATTATTAATTGAGTTTATATCTCATAATTCTGACTTTATTTCTCAGAATTGCAAGTTTATTTCTCAGTATTGTGAGTTTAAAAAAGTAGAGAGAAAAAAGTCAGAATTGCAATAAAAAGTCAGAACTGCATGATACAAACTTGTATTTGCAAGAAAAAAGTCATAATTGGACGTTTTTAACTTTTTAACTTTATTTCTTACAGTTCCGAGTTTATATCCTGCTATTTTAAGTTTAAAACTCGCAATTGTGAGTTTATATCATGCAATTCTGAATAAAAAAAGTCAGAATTTAGAGTTTATATCTCGCAATTCTGACTTTATTTCTCAGTATGGCAAGTTTAAAAAAGTTGAGAGAAAAAAGTCAGAATTGCAAGATATAATTTCAGAATTGCAATAAAAAAGTCGTAACTGCAAGATACAACCTTTGCGAGAAAAAAGTCATAATTGGATTTTTTTTTTATCTTGCAGTTCTGACTATATTGAGTTTATATCCCGCTATTTTAAATTTAAAACTCGCAATTGTGAGTTTCTATTTCAAACTTCTGAGTAAAAAAGTCTCTATAAAAAAGACTCTATAACAGGGGTGGCGAACGTCGGTCCTGGAGAGCCACAGTCCTGCATAGTTTTGCTTCAACCCTAATCAAACGCACCTGAACAAGCTAATCAAGGTTTGAAGGATTACTAGAAAGCAACAGGCAGGTGAGTTTTAATCAGGGTTGGAGCTGAACTCTGCAGGGCTGTGGCTTTCCAGGACCGGAGTTCGCCACCCTGCTCTATAACTATAAGACTCTATAACTCACAATTACGAGTTTATATCATGCAATTTTAAAAAATGTCAGAATTGTGAGTTTATACCTTGTAATTCTGACTTCATTTTTTCAGAATTGCGAGTTTATGTTTCACAATTCTGAGAACAAAAGTCAGAATTGCAAGATACAAACTTGTATTTGCAAGAAAAAGTCATAATTAGGAGTTTTTATCTTGCAATTCTGACTTTATTTCTCGCAGCTGCGAGTTTTTATTCCACTATTTTAACTTTAAAACTGCCAATTGTACATTTCTATCACGCAATTCTGAGTAAAAGTCAGAATTCTCGCAATTTTGACTCTATAACTCATAATTATGAATTTATATTATGCAATTCTGACATTTTTCTCAGAATTGTGAGATATAAACTCGGAATTGCAGTTTTTATCTCACATTTCTGACTGTTTCTTGCAGTTGCAAGTTATATCCCACTATTCTGAGAAAAAAGTCAGAATTGCGAGTTTATATTAAACAGTTGTGAGAGAAAAAGTCAGAACTGCGAAAGATAAAACTTGCAATTACCTTAAATTTTTTATTTAAATGGCCGAAACGTGTTTCCGTATGTATCAGAGGGTTAACTTTGATTTCATTTTCACTTCTACTCCAGCAAAAGCTGTCGTGGCATCCAACCCAGTTACCTCAAGACCAGAAGCAACAGCGGCTACATTGTAGATGTTTGTACGCCAGCTGTTGTTTTTGAGTTTGGTGGTCCATTGTGTTGCCACGAATGCAACAGCCTGCAGCAGTTGTTGATTGGTTCAAACCAGAATTTGTTTGGCCTATTTATCCAAACCAGGCTGAAACTGTGGAGCATGTGAGATTTGGGCTTTGAGAAGGCTTTGAGAGTTTTAAATGTACCTGTCAGCGTCTCCCCATGATAAATGTAGGCTGTTAACTTTCTCTGTATTGGCTGAATTAGACAGAGGGAGCCCGAGGCATTTTGAGCTCAAGACACCTGTACACCTCGGTGACAATAAGATTTGTCATGTGTGCGTCACGGCAAAAACCACCCCAGGCGATACACAAAGCCGAATAAAAACATCACAAAACTACATCCTTACATGCACCTGGGAAAAATGAGTGATTGTGAAAGTACACGGACCCTCACTCAGGTCTGCTGAGGGCAGTTTATTTGATTTATTTACTTTTGCGGTTAGCCAAAACCTCAGTCCTGATTAATGCGCTTTTTTTCATTAAACGCACTGCGAAGCTAAAACAAAAGGTGATTGTTGGCAAACTCCTCGTCGTAGCTGAGTGCCTGGGAAAACCATGTCCAAAAGAACATCCATAAGGCACGTCCAGACAATTTGGGAGAGCGTTTGTTTGTCTGTGTGAGAAATAAGGTTTGACTAAACAATGCTTTGCTCAATAATTCATTTTTTTTCCTTCTCTTTCTCCTTTTTTACTCGCACAGAAGTAAGAGACACAAGTCAGGATCGATGGAGGACGATATAGACACCAGCCCAGGGGGCGAGTACTACACCTCTCCCAACTCCCCTGCCAGCAGTTCACGCAACTGGCAAGAGGAGATGGAAGGAGGTGAGTCTTGTGGTTAATCTTACAATACAACATTTTAACATAGAAGTACAGAGTTGCAAATGGAAGTAAAAAGGCCCATTTGCATTGATTTTATCAAAGGTTTTCTGTATTTCGTGAACTTATTGGGCAATAACTTTAGAACTGGGCCATGAACTTATTATAAGGACAATCCCTCTGGAGCAACCTGGGATAAGCCACAATGGTGGCTTATATTGATTGTACCAGCAAGCTTCCAGTTCCCTTTATCCTTGACCTCTACACCACACCACTCATAATAAAGTTCCTCTTGTGCATTTTTTTTTTTTAAATTATGATAAATTATTTTTTATTTATTTTTCTGAATAATTTATTTAATATACTGTAATATTTAATAAAACCTACCACATAAAGTATATTTTAAATGTTTTACATTTTCATTTTTCATTTTAATTTTATGTGCTTTTGTAATATGTATTAGTTTTTGTTATTTTAAATATTTCAATTTAGCTTCAGGTTTTTTTAACTACTATTTGTATTCTATTTCATATTTGTTTTAATTACAGATTTTGAATAGTTTGTAATACTTTTATACATAATAAATTAATGCTTTTTTAATAGTTTTTCTAGTAATAGTTTTAGTTAAAAATAACAACACTGGTCCACGTGTTGTTGTGTTCAAAAATGTCCAAAATATTTGGCCTTAACAGATTACCAACAAACAAAATGATGCAGAAATACATATAATTTGCAGACAAAGCTCCTTCCTGCTGTCACTGTAGTGTACAGGTGGAACTGAAGTGACATGATCTAGTTGACACAAATCCAAAGCAATGAATAGTGGTAGAACTAATTGATTTGTTGACTAGTGGGTGCCTATTGTGCATGGAGATTTTCATCTCCATATAATAGTTGTGGGTCTCATTTTGAAGCACATTCAGATGAATGACAAACATATCAGGTTTTCAACTGCAGTAGAGGAAGTCTAAAATCACAAGCTTAGACTGGACTCGGATTTGAATTTCCTTAACGTAGTGCCAAATCCTAATTAATTCATGAAGTCTCGTTTTTGTGAAAGTCTGCAGAAAGCAGCACTGCACTCTGTACTGTACTGTACCTTGGAGCAGAATCTCTGAACTTTGCTGTATTTTCAAACTGAGATAGACCTACTGTTTGGTTATAGTCAAGCATTTGACCTTTGACCTTTCAGTTGTCTGCTTCTCTGCAAATAGAATTTTATTCCGTTACACTTTTGATTGCTTGGGATCTTCATGAAGCGTTTCTAAGTAAATGACATTTGCGACTAGAATAACTGGGTTGGCTGGTTTACTGCTGTGCTCAAAATGCAAATTTGTGGTTTTGTTTCAGAGGCATTTTGATTTATAGAGTGATATGGTAGAAATACAGCTCAAGTGTGACAGTGCTTATCAGAATCACTCCTGATCCTAAAGCATAACTAATAAATGAAAAAGGTAGGAAGAATCACTGCCTTTGATGCTATGAACACCTGAGGGGTTTTGACAGCCATCAACTCAGCGTATAGACACTTTAAAATCTTATAAAACCATTTTAGACAGCTATTTTTATGCTGAAGCAGCTCTGCTAATTTCAGATAAAGTAGGGCAAACAGCAGATATAAAAACCATACTGTAATCCACCTCTTTTGTATAAGGGGAAGTTTCAGTGAGGGAGAGTTCAGTTTGTGGGAGCATAAAAGGATAAGTGCGGTTCGTAGATGTACATGCAGTGTTGATGTTTATTGTTTGTACTGAAATATTTTTGATGATGTGTTTTCTTGCATAGTATATGCTTTTAATAATATGTGACCCTGGACCACAAAACCAGTCTTGAGTAGCACGGGTATATTTGTAGCAATAGTCAAAAATACATTGTATGGGTCAAAATTATCAATTTTTCTTTTATGTATAATGTATATAAAGATCATGTTTCATGAAGATATTTTGTACATTTCCTACCGTAAATATATCAAAAAGTAATTTTTGATTAGTAATATGCATTGCTAAGAACTTCATTTGGACAACATTAAAGCAGATTTTCTCAATATTTTGATTTTTTTTGCACCCTTTAGATTCCAGATTTTCAAATATTGTATCTCAGCCAAATACTGTCATATTCTAAAAACCATACATCAATGGAAAGCTTATTCATTCAGCTTTAAGATGATGTATAAATCTCAATTTTTTAAAAAAAAATGGACCGTTCTGACTGGTTTTGTGAACCAGGGTCACATATGTAAAATTAGAGTTCATTGGACACCTCTGCTCTAAAACCTAGTAAGCTGCCTATGAAGAGAGCGTTTTAAGGTAACATACTGTAGCCTCCACACGCTGTTTATTTGAATTATTATTTTAAAATATTTTTTCTATTTAAAATGTAATTTATTTCTGAGATGGTAAAACAGAATTTTAAAATTTAAAATTTATTTTTAAAAATTAAAATTTATTTAAAATTTATTCATGAGCAAAAAGATTTCAAATTTGTAGCTTCAATTAAACTTTATTTGGAGTATTACTTGTGCATAATGCACATTTATTAATAATAAGCCTAAAAATATGTTCTAATGTCACTATTGGATGAGGATTGTGTGATCTTTATTTAATATCGGTCTTTAAATGCAAAATATTTAAAGTGTACCTTAAGTATGCTTGTAATAGTTCCACTTTCGCTCAATCTAATAAACTTAAGTATATCTTAAGTTGGACTTTTGCACAATTAAAATGCATTAAGTACAAAATTAGTTGTTCCAATTTAGCATTCTTTAAATATACCGGTTTAGTATACTAAAAGTACAGTTGAAGGGCAATATGTAAATGTATTTGTAGTGTACGTGGCATGAAATAAATGTATTTTAAATACATTTTAGTGTATTTATTTTTCACTAGGGCAAAGCAGCCTAAAACCTTCAAAGTTTACTGAGAGATTACAAAGGTGCTGAGTTGCCATTTCAGACCTTGCATAACATCTGACTTCTGTCACACCCTTGTGAATATCCATTAACCCTCCAGGCAAAACTGTTGCTTAAGATCCCAGGAGACCTGCTTCACCCCTCCCCACTGATCCATAACCAGCAGGAATCTGAAATCCATCACTGTGAATGAAGCAGCAACACTACACTCCCATATCAGCCTCCAGGGCAAATCCCATCACTGTACGCACAGCTGAACCCCCCCTGCGGTGGACCGACCCTGCCCACCTAACTTCCTGTCTAGACATTCCTAATGAGTTTCTTTTTAACAATCCCCTAGCTGATTGCTCTGGTCTCGTGCACCTATGGATTAAAGATCTAAAGGTTAAAATGTGGCGTTTGGGAGTGGAACCGTTTCCATTAATGATTTGTGTCCCTCAAGGTGTATTTCACTCAAAAATGGAAATCCTGTCATCGTTACTCACCCTCATGTAATTCCAAACCTGTTTGACTTTTTATCTGTGGAGCATAAAAGAAGAAATTTTAAAGACTTTCAGTGTTCGGATCGAATATACAAATGTGTTCCACAGAAGAAAGTAAGTCAAACTGGTTTTGAAGTGACATGAGGGTGAGTAAATGATGACAGAATTTTCTTTTTTGGGTGAACTGTCTGTTTAAATGACATCCTAAAATTGTTGACTGAAGATCTCCACTGCTTTAAAAACAAAGCAGTTTCTGGAAACTTACATGATTCACTTATTAGGAAGAGCTTCCATATTGGTAAGGTTCTAAATAGATCACTCTGACATCCATATGGAGACTGTATCTTGCTTTGACCTTAAATAACCGGCGCAGATCGTCAGCTACAGACATATTTTCCCATAATCCCACTGGTCTGGCCGCAAGGAGAGAGTGCACTTTCTGCATTGCACTGCAGCACTGTTAAAACTCCGGTTGTCTCATCGCACTGCGCCACCTTGTGGTCAGTTGCGGTAACTAGAATCATCTGCGGTGACCTGACAGAAGCATCGAGAGTGACCACGCAGTGCTCATTAATTAGCTGACTAAGCTTTCCTTTAGACTCAGAAAAGTTTGTCCTTGTATAGAACAATGGAGCTGAATTTGCAGTATTCCGTATAAGCGAAACGCGCACAATCTCTCCTCCCCCTCCTCCATCTCTCTCTACTTTTCTCTCTGTTTCACACAGGAATCTCCCCTACAGTTAAGAAGACAGAGATGGATAGTCCATCTCCTCAGGAGAGCTCTCCACGTCTCGGCTTCACACAGCACCACAGACCTGTCATTGCAGTGCACAGCGGTGAGGGGACAACACACACGTGCATATATCTGTCTGTTCTGTCATCACAGGCCTCCACACACAAACAAATAGGCAGTTTCTACTGTTGTGTTCAGTTATCCAAACCGTCTCTGCTAATAACATTATATCATGTAGACCCAACTTATGTAAGGCCCTGTTAAAAATCAACATGATTTGAAATTCGCAACATATTTTGATACCTTAAATGTGACCCTGGACCACAAAACCAGTCATGAGGGTCAGTTTTTTTAAATTGAGATTTATATATAAGCTTAAATAAGCTTTTCATTGATGTATGGATATTTATTAGGATACGACAATATTTGGCTGATATAATAATAATCTGGAATCTGAGGGTGCAAAAAATCAAAATATTGAGAAAAACGCCTGTAAAGTTGTACAAATGAAGCTCTTAGCAATGCATATTACTAATTGCTAATTAAATTTTGATGTATTTACAGTAGGAAATTTACAAAATATCTTCTTGGAACATGATCTTTACTTAATAGCCTAATGATTTTTGGCATAAAAGAAAAATCAATAATTTTGACCCGTACAATGTATTGTGTGGCTTATGCTACTTAAGACTGGTTTTGTGGTCCTGGGTCACAAATGTGAAGTGAACAAGAAAAAATGTAGGGGCTTCCGTGATGTCAGCAGAAAAAGCAAGTTGTTTCGGGGCAAGTTATTACATTTTGATGAAATATAAAGTCAAACCATTTTTTCCTTGGGAATATCATGAATTGTTCATAATAAGGCCAGGATTGTGCATTAAAGTAAATGGCAACAGATTTTTTTCTTCCTTATTGCGACACACATTTGCATGAAATAGATTAACGAAGGAAAAAATTCAGGGCAGGGACTTGTTTTTTTCCATCTGTGATTATAAGAGGCTGGTGAGACATATGAAACATGCACAAAATCGTTCACGTTTTCTTTGAGCTGAGACGAGAATACTGTCAGGTCATTTCTTATAGTAGTACAGTGATCTGTCGTCTCCGGAGTCTCACAGCTGGCTGAGTTATGCTCTAACAATTAGCCTGGCTGTTCAGATGAATTGGTGGAGCGTGTCAGCCATATGCTGCCTACACTGTAACATCAAGCCGATATTACCTCTGCTGGGCTTTGCCAAATGTGGTACAGCATGCAAAGTGTTCTGTAGAGAGCTATGATGGTTAAATATGACAGGGACGTGACAACTCAACAAAGAGCTCTTTAATTAAGATGTTGGCTATACAGTAGACAGCTTTATCAGATGTGTCACTAAAATACAAAGGGTGAGCGTTATTGTTTGTTTATATACAGGTAGACTGGTGTTCAAATGTTTGTGGTTGATAAGATTTTTTTTATTTTTTTTAAATAAGTTTGTGAAGGAGCAGAAAAACGTAATATTGTGAAACATTTGTTTTCTATTCTAATAAATGTTTAAATATAATTTGTTTATGTTATGGCAAAGCTGGATTTTCACCAGCCGTTACTTTGGGCTTCAGTGTCACGTGATACTTCAGAAATCATTCTAATATGCTGCTTTGGTTCAGTGTTGAAAATAATAATGTAATAATATTAATTTTATTGTTTCGGTTTTTTCAAGATTTTTTGAAAACTAGAAAGTTCAAACTGAAATAGTATTCTTTTGTAACATCATAAATGTCTTTACTTTAATTTTTGATTAATTTAATGCATCCTTGCTGAATAAAAGTATTAATTTCTTTAAATCAAATCTTACTGACCACAAACATTTGAACAGCAGTGTTCTTTGATGGTATTTTTTCAAATACAAAGCCAAATATTGTTTGTTTCAAAGCTGAAATCCACAGATATTAAAGCTGAAAGGAA
>JAHKKF010534722.1:0-30597 GCA_019740295.1 Labeo calbasu
AATTAGCTTTTTATTTTTTATTCAGTGGCAGATAAGAGTTTCCATAGAAGAACTGTGTTTGATATATTTATTTTTTAAATAAATAGCTAGTCTAGATCAGGCTTATTTTATGGCTTTCATTATACACTAAATAATACTTCTGCATGCTCATTTCTGTTCCAAAAAATTGTATGTAAAATAATTATTTTTTAAGGGACAAAATTCTTAAATGAAGGCCGAATTTTGTTGAACAATTGCTTAAACAGTTTGTGTTTTTGTAGATTAGTGGTCAGTCAATATAGATTTAGTTCCCACACCTTGAATGTAACCAAAAGATACAATATGTTTCCTTTAGAGATTGGCATCACTACTGCTGCAGTGGTGGTTGTGCATATAGATACACACTGTCTCTATCTATTCCCCTGTTCCCTAGGGCTATAGCTGTGTATGAGATCAGAGGTTTGTGTTTGTGCGTGTGTGTGTGTGCGTCAGCCGGGTCCAGCCCAAGCGCCTGCCATTTGTCAGACCTTGTTGTTGTGCACTGCAATGACATCACTCCCTTTTGAAAGCAAACAGCTGTCCCTTGAGGGGGACCAAGAGGTCATGACCTCTCCCACTGCTTCTCCACGCTTCCCAGAGCCCCCAAGGAGCAGCCGAGCAGAGGACACCCAGAGTCAGACCGGCCTGGGAACTGGAGCGAATCCCAGAGAATGAGGGTTTCCCCTCTGGAGCCCCGCTGCCCTCCCTGACCAGCCTTCTCTGACCAGATCACCCCTCTGTATGTCAAACACACTTATTGAATTTGTTGTGACTGTAGGCGTGACGTTGAGGGTGAAGTAGTTTGGTTTGAGGGAGTCATGTGATAGGTTGTCAGGGCTCTCCTGTGGTTACTCGCATGCACTTTTACTAATACAATCTTGGGCCTGGTTTCTAGAATATTAACCACAGTCTAGGATATTAACCACAGGGATTAACCATAGCCCTTGACTAACTTCCATGCCAATGGAAATTCTAGATTGAAAATTATTTGCTCTTGGACTAGACTCAATAACATTTGGGTTTTAATTTATAAAGTGCCTTCAGAAGCAACCTTTAAAAGTGCTGTGTTTTATTTATTATTATTATTATTGACATTTTAAAGGGATAGTTCACCCCAAAATTTAAATTCTGTCATTAATTACTCACCCTCATGCCGTTCCAAACCCGTAAGACCTTTGTTCATCTTTGGAACACAAATAGAGATGTTTCTGATGAAATCCAAATACTTTCTGACTCTGCATAAACAGCAACACACGCTCAAGGCCCAGAAAGTAAGGACATTGTTAAAATAATATGTGACGTCAGTGGTTCAACAGTAATGGTATGAACCTGGCAACCTGTGAACAAATAAAAAGCTGTATACAATTTATTAGTGTTGCACGATATACCGGTACTTAAGAAGTATTTCGATACCCTGCTTTTAAAAACGGTACGATTCCGCATTTTACTAGTACCGGTACTTTAAGAATGCATTTTAATAAGGGCTGTGTTTCTGCGTGTCTGTGTTTTTTGTTAACTACACGCATAAGCGTGACGCTCGCGGTGTTTTCAGCCTCTGCCGCTTCAATATGTAAGTACATGAACACGTGAACATAATCTCTAGAACTGCTCTGATAGTCACTTCGTGAGCATTTTACCGTTTCTTTTGCGGAAGACGTCATATAATGAAGATCCTAAAGCTTTTCACAGCAACCCGTCAAAATAAAAGTTCGGTTTAACTTGACAGTCATATATATATTAATATATTACTTAATGTAAAGATAGTACTACTACTACTAATAAAAATATTATTAAAACAATATTTAAGGAGTATTGATCAGAAAAAACATTTACCAGAAAATTGTAAATGCACAACACAGTATTTCTGAACAAAAGAAATAAACAGTCTATAATAAATTAATTCTTTATCAAATCCAATTATCCTTTATAAATTCATTAGACATGCTTTTGATTATTAAAATGTAATGAAACAATTAAAATAGAATTAGAATTAATGGAAAACAGAGATTCGCAGACAAAACTGAATTTGAGAAAAACATTTCAATAGGCCTTAAAAACATGTCATTTTTGTTAAACTTTTAAGAAATTGCTGTTAAATTCTGCAAGTTTCATGATTTCAATTAATTAGACATCCTTTTTGATAAATTTTCATAGGACCCTCTTTATTTCATTTTTGTCTTTGTTTTATTGTAGTTGTCCTTTAGTTTTTTACTTGCATCTAGGTTCTTATTATTAATAACAAAGATAAAATAACAAAAATGACTATGTCATGATATAAATTGTTGTTGTGAAATAAAATGACTATATCATGAAATAAGATTTGGCTTTATCCTTTAGGCTAACTTACCAATATAGCAAAGATCTCTACATACCTGTAGGCTCGGTAGTTGTTCACCATAATCCTGTGTAGTGGCACTGGCATGTGATTATTATTAATTTATTAATTTTATTTTATTTTATTTTTTAAAGGAGGGATGAAATGCTTTCTTTTAATAGATAAAATAACTATGATCTCCATTTGGATCATCTATTATTCAATTACTTTTCCTGTTCTATGTTTTTTCGTAGTATCGGTTCAGTAGTAGTATCGTAACATTTTAGTCAGGTATCGTATCGAGATCAAAATTTTGGTATTGTGGCAACACTACAATTTATTAATAAAGTTTAACTACTTGCACTTGGGTCTATTCTAGAGGAGTATATAGTACCCTAATTGGGATGGGAAAGACCCCAAGGTTAAACCCCCCTTTCAAAAGCACAATAGGGTTCAATTTGTTAACATTAGTTAAATACAGTAGTTAACATGAACAATGAAAAATACTTTAAAAGCAATTATTAATCAACAAATGTTAATTTCAGCATTTACTAATAAATTATTAAAATCAAAAGTTATTTATGTTAGCTGTATTTAACTAACAATTTAACAAAGATTAATACTAATACTATAGCAAATGTATTGCTCATTGCTAATTAATTTTAGTTAATGGATTAACTAATGTTAATTATTGTACTAACAATAGCACTTTCTCCCGTGCAATTCTTTTAGCTGCTCTGCTGAATGGAAATACTATTTTATGTATGTACTATATATACACAGTCTATATATACACTTTAAATGTTTGTGATTGAGTAACATTGCCTGTAAAATGTGTTTAGTTTGAGGGAGTACTCTTTGAATCTGTCTTCATAAAACTAGCCCTTGAGGTTTATGATCTCAACGCTGCTGGCCTTGTTAAGTTGGAAGTGAAGGGCAGAAAGCGTTGAGCTGCTTTCTTTTGTGCTCCCCAGTGTGGCTGCATGAACGATCACACTGATTCTCTATGGCGTCTTAATTGTCCTCTAGGAAGCCTACGTGTAGCTGGGCGTATGAGAGCCTGAGTGTGTGTGTGAGAATAAATGGCCAAATGACACCTGCTAATTTCAACCTTGTCTCCACTGGGTTTAAACAAATGAAAAGCCAGACGTCCTGCACATAAGGGACATGATGGAAAATCCCTTCATTCAGACAATCAGCTACAGCGTCAGCCTTCCTCACATTGTCTCTTTGAGTTCAATCATCTAATCATATCAGGATCTTTCCATCTTGAGCCATTTTAAGTTGCGACGTAATGGAAGTAACAACAGGTTGTTTCTTTTTTATTGTGACATAGATCTAAGTGAAACAGATTACCGAAAAATGAAAAAGATGTACACAATCAGTCAAAAGTTTTTGAACAGTAAGATTTTTGTTATGTTTTTAAAGAAGTCTCTTCTGCTCACCAAGCTTACATTTGTTTGATCCAAAACACAGCAAAAGCAGTAATATTGTGAAATATTTTTGCAATTTAAAATAACTGCTTTCTATTTGAATATATTTTAAATGTAATTTATTCCTTTGATCAAAGGTAAATTTTCTGCATCATTACTTCAGTCTTCAGTGTCACATGTTCCTTCAGAAATTATTCTAATATGCTGAATTGCTGTTTGAGAAACATTTATTATTATTATCATTTAAAACAGTTGAGGAGTTCAGGGTTCAGGATTCTTTGATGAATATAAAGATCCAAAGATCAGCATTTGTCTGTAATAAAAAGCTTTTGTAACATTATATACTGCCATTCAAAAGCTTGGAGTCAATATTTTTTTCTCTTTGGGGACAGAAATTATAGAAATGAATACTTTTTATTTAGCAAGGATGCTTTAAATTGATCAAAAGTGATGATAAAGACATTTATAATGTTACAAAAGATTTCTATTTCAGATAAATGCTGTTTCATCAAAGAAGCCTAAAAAATTCTACTCAGCTGTTTTTAACATAGGCGTGCAAATCAGAATATTAGAATGATTTCTGAAGGATCATGTGACTGGAGTAATTATGTTAAAAATTCAGCTTTGAAATCACAGGAATAAATTACATTTTAAAATATATTTAAATAGAAAAAAGCTATTTTAAATAGTAAAAATATTTCAGAATTTTACTGTTTTGCTGTAGTTTGAATCAAATAAATGCAGGCTTGGTGAGCAGAAGAGACTTCTTTAAAAAACATTAAAAACCTGTTCAAAAACTTTTGACTGGTAATGTAGGTTGGGGACTAAATGATTGGAGAATTATTTTAATAAAAAATTATGAGGTAGAAAGAAAGAAAAAAATGTTAAAAAAATAATTGTTTACCTAAAATCTAATTTTACCTTACTATATAGCCTACAGCTATTTTGATACTAGGCCTACTTACTATTTGACAGCTACCTTCACCATCCATTTACGCTGTATAAAAAAACAGAAAACAGCCTGAACATTCTGCTAAACATCTACTTTTCACAAACACAATACAATTCTGGAGTCACGTGAGGGTCAGTAGATGATGGACTTTTTATATTCGCCTACACTGTCCGTTCTCTTGCTTTTTAAAACTTTCTTCAGTGCTAATGTTGATGTTCAGTGCTGATCTATGATGGTGTACAAAAGTTATGTAAAAAATGTACGCAGCATTCCAAAATAAAGGGAATAGAAAGCAAACTACTAAAGCAGGAGGGAGGGAGACAGAGAGTGCAGTGGGCGGAGTTGTGTCATTCACTAAGCGGGGGTGGACTGCAGAATCAGAGGGAGGGAGCGCGAGGGGAGCAGCTTGAGACTCCAGAGATCCGTGACGGGCTGGATGTGTGTATGTGTGCGCTGGAGGAGGACAATTCACACAGGATAGCTCTGCGTACTATACTTGAAAACATTTTACCCTTTCTCGCTGGATTTGGGCTGTGTTCTAATGCCGCTACCGGACGATGAGAGAGGCCCTCACCATGAAATTCGCTTGGAAAGCTAAAATGGTAAGAAGTTGCGGTTCGTTTGCCCCCTGCACACTGTTGATTTTGCGGCTTTGAGCTAGGGAAAGACAGGAGAGGGAGGGGGGAAAGAGAGCTTGGAGTGGAGGATAAAGAAGAGTTTGGGAGGGGAGGGGGTCGTGGGGAAAATAAATAATGTTGTTAAATTACATTTTACTGTGGTAATATGTCGCACTCGTCTGTTTATGATTCGCACGCTGACTTTGGATCTGAAAGTCTCCACGTAGGCGGCGGTTCCCGTTAGTTTCTCTACTCTAGAAATACTTCTACTTTTATGATGAACAGCCTCCAGGCTGCAGACGAAAACAAAGCGGACAGATGGGCTTAAACCCACTTGTTATTGTTGTTATCGGTGAGGGATTGTTTCTCATGGACTTTGGGGTTGTGTTGTTTTTGTGTGCTGGCTGTAGGGGGTAACAAAACCTCTCTGTTTGGGATGATAACATGGGCAGCATCCTTTCATTGTTTGTTTACAGGATTTTAGGGACCTAAACAGAGTCCTCAGCTGTCCCACAGCTTTCTAAGTCCATTCGTTGTCATGTTTCTTTAGGGCTTTCATTATTTGTTAAAAAAAGTGTTTAAGTTATCTGACCACATAAAGTCTCATAGTTAATTTGAATATATATTACAGATATTAATTTACATATTAGACATGCCCATTGAATTGCTCTTTAATAATAATAATAATAGTTTCACAACAGCAAAAATTTAAATAAAAGTAACAAATATTAATAAAATTAAGTAATAAATAAAAAAAAATAAGAAAAAGTCAGTAGAATTAAACTGAATAAAATTAACTAGTTAAACCTGATAATTAAAGCTAAAAAACCTAACCTCAAAGAGCTCCCATCTAATCTGATCGCCTGCGGCCACAGTCTTAGAACTCTACTTTTTTATTTCAGAGAAAAATTATTTTGTTTCCTCATGCGTAGCCCCACCCTCTCTAATATCTGCCTGTGCCGCTGGATCGCTGAGCAGGCTTTAAAAGCCGCTTTGGAAAACATTTCTTCCAGTACAAAGGGGCAGCACAGTGCATAGATTGTGGACACGGCAGGGTCCGGGCAGCGGGTGTGCAGACCTCCTACCATTGTTTTTGAGTGCGGCCTGTATGACTCATCCAGCTGAGTTTTTCTCTGAAAGCACTGTACAGGAAACGGCCCGGGAAATACAGACAGACTGATCCACTTCATTTCCAGGGACAGTTACTCTTTCAGGCGCATAAAACTGCAGACGTAGTCTGGATGTGCTGCGATAGTGAAAAAGCTAGTAGGGAGGTGTTTGTAATGTCAGGGTTGATGGCTTTGAAAGTAATGTACAGATATGTACTATTAGGCATTGTAGAAATACATATACACACACCCATGTAAATGAATGTTTAAGACTGAGGGGGACCAAAAGAAACATTTGACCTAAATAGGCCATTCTACAGAATTGGTCCGGATGTGTGCAAATTGTGTAATATCCAGGGTACACATTTCTAGTAATTGTGCAGTTAATTCTTATATTGTATTTTCAGAAAGTTTTGAAATATTTGTCACTACTGAAACACAATAATATATCATTTAATTAGAAGGGTTATATTGATCGATTAAGATTTTGCTTGCATCTACATTGTAAATATATTTTTTAGCTCTTTTATACAGTTTTTTAGAGGTAAATCAATAACAATTGTATTTTTAACAATATTTCAAGTGTAATTTATGAGATTTGTTGTGTTTTTAAGTTGATCATACTGATTTTAAAGGATTCATTAGTATATACATTGAACTAAAAACTATCATAACATCTTAGTTGATAATTCAGCATACTTTATTTTTAACAAAACATCCCATGTTTCGGTAGTGACTTCACAGTTTCAGTGTGACAGTAATGTTTTGGTAGTGACCACATCATTGCAGAATTTTAACTTGCATACTAAAACGTTACTAAAACATAGTAAAATACAAAAACATTGTATAACTGTACTAAAATTGGTTTATTTTCCCAGCACTTGGTTAGCTAGCACA
The DNA here is from genome assembly GCA_019740295.1 of Labeo calbasu. NCBI lineage: Eukaryota > Metazoa > Chordata > Actinopteri > Cypriniformes > Cyprinidae > Labeo > Labeo calbasu. The sequence goes on from JAHKKF010534722.1 coordinate 7,341, forward strand.
GTTCTAAACTGTGGTACACATATAAAAACTAAATGTTATAGAATAACTCCCAAAAAAGTGTGCTTAATTGTAGAAAAAAGGTGTTCGCTAGTGACGTTCCTTAAAGTTACACACAGATTTTTCAGATTTTTGAAAACATCTCAAAATGATGGGGCCTATTTACTCACACATTGTAGCTATGAGAGAGGGACACATGAATATTTCCTTACCATAAATGTAGAGGTGTAGTTAAAATAAATCTCAGCCAATGGACTAAAACATACACTGTTTCAATAATGACATGAAAATGTGGGACACTTTTTGTTTTTAAGTTTCATAATTTACAAAGAAAATATTATATATATATATATATATATATATAAGTTGAAATTTAGGGATTAGGGTTCGGGGCAGCCACCTCCCAATTGAAAGTACACAATAAATGATGGTTTTATATATATTAAGCTTATTAATATTTTAAATATTATTGTGGGTTTCAGTAGATAATATAAGGATCTTGAACGTCTAATATTTGAATACTTAAATGCTTTTTAAATGTGGGACAGCAGTTTGGTTCAGTTTTGTAGAATGGCCTTGGATGAATTCACATAGAAATATAAACTTCTGACTTCCACAGAATTCAGGGACAGGTCCATGATGCCACAGTGAAGCCAGACTTTTTCCAGACTTCTGGAATCTTTTTGGAAAAAAGTCTGGTGACATCGTTAGTGAAACAGCAATATTTCACATTCCTTTAGGTGCATTTTTTAGTGTGCATGAAGGCAGCAGTTTATTAAACATCTAAACATCTATTCATTTAAAGTCTTTCCACAGTCTCTGAAGTATGCACAGAAATAAAATGTAAAAAAAAAATAATTTTTGCCAAAAATCATTACGATATTAAGTAAAGATCATGTTCCATAAAGATTTTTTTTTAAATTTCCTAATCTAAATATGTCGAAACTTAATTTTTGTTTAGTAATATGCATTGCTAAGAGCTTAATTTGAAAAAAAATTACAGACGATTTTCTCAATATTTAGATTTTTTTTTTCACACTCAGATTCTAGATTTTTAAATAGTTGTATCTCATCCAAATATTGGCCTATCCTAACAAACCATACATCAGTAGAAAGCTTATTTATTAAGTGTCTCGGTTTGGAAAAAAAATCAGTTTCAAAAAATTGACCCTTATGACTGGTTTTGTGGTCCAGGGTCACAAATATAAAATAAAATACAATATAAAATAAAATAAATATAATTAAATCATATAAATAAATACAATAAAAAATAACTACCTTTACCTATGTCTTAATGTCTTCTGATATAGCATAAAATATTAATCCTAGTTTTCAGGCTAGTCCTCATGTCTTCAATGTAAGTGTTTTTTTTTTTTTTTGTTAAAAAAGTTATATTTTCTAATTTATTTGCACTCTAAGAAAGCGACTTGTCTTTAAAGCTGGCATTTTCTAAATGTTGTTTAACTTACTGTCAACACGTGTTTCTTTTTTTCATTTCACTTTGTAGTTTTTAACAACAAATGTCTTCTTTACAATAGACTGCAAGTTTGCATTCAGGTCTGCTGCTATCCAATTAACAATCGATGGATAGAACCGAGTCCCACCCATTTTTTTTTAATGTGGAAGAAAATATTTTCCACTACTTCCATTTCCTCGTGAATTTAATGGAGGTTATAGATGGAGGTTATAGATTTATTTTGGATATGAAAGTCTGTGTAGGGTTTTGTATATCACAGCTCTACTTTTTATTATTATTGACCGAAGTAGGCAGAATTTATTGATATTCTCGGTCTGACAGTTTAAAATGAACTTTAAGCAACCCTGAAAGGCTCCACTCACCCAGACACTCAATATTGGTCATCCCATTATACTGTTTGTATATGTGCGTGCGTCTGTCCGAGAAAGCTTATGCATGTGTGTATGTTTACAGATTTCTCTAAGTTAGGTTCTTGAACACCAAGGCTGGATAGAGAAATCCTTCACTGTTAACAATCTGTAAAAGCTCTTAGGCTGATTTTTAAAACTCCATGCCAGCTCTGATCTCATTTCTCCTCTCTCCCCCTCTCTCTGTCTCCTTCCTCCAAATGAGTTATCATTTTCTCTCCTCCACTCACCCCTATCATGTGTGTCTTTTGATACTAAAATTTAAAGCCGGAGTTCCTGTTTATACCAAACTGAGACATATTGTTCCACAGTTTTACGCCATGACATTCCAAATGAAGTAACACTGATTGTTTTCTCCCTCTACAGAGCTCTGTGCAGGACTGGGGAGAGGAGGTCGAGGAAGGAGCCATATACAACGTGACGCTGAAGAGGGTCCAAATCCAGCAGGCGGCTAACAAAGGCGCAAGATGGCTGGGGGTGAGAGGAGGCCTTTGATCTGAATGCACTTCCACTCTTATTTAAAGAAGCACTTCGGCTGCCCATGCTGGGCCGGCCAGACAGTAGGGCATATTAAGGGTGACCTCGTAAAGCTTTTTATGGTTTACGGATGTATTTAGTTGTGGGGTTCTTATAGTGTTCTGGTCATTAGCCTTCATGGATGGTCGCAAGAAAACACATAAAACTTTATATAGCGTTGTTTGGCAAATGTTAAAGCTTGGTTAATGGGTTAGTTTACCCAAAAATGAAAGTTCTGTCACTGTTTAATCACATTTATGTCTTTCCAAATGTCAGTCCTGTATGACCTACTTTCATATACACAAAAGAAAATATTTAAAAAAATGTCTCAGTCTTGTCGTTTTGAACCCTATTGGCTTTTATTGTATAAACAAAGAAGTTTTCCTAAATGTTATCACTACTTATCATGTGTTTTAGTAACAGGAAAATGTTAAACTCTGTTCTCTGTTGCACTTTTCAACCAAAAATTTGCTGCATGAGTTTCAAGGTTTATACAACATTGTTATTTTATGAAGGCACGCTGTTATGGCTCCGTTCCGAATTGCAGCGGTGAATATAGTATAATCTGTTGCTTTAACCTTGAATAACTTTTTCCATATTGTCAACACCCTTCTGAATCAACATCAGAAAACAAAGCACTTATGAGCTGATGTGATTTCCATAGGGCTTTAGTTTGTCGTATCGCAGCTGTTTCTACATTAAATGGGTGAAAACATAGTTTTCATTTCATAAATGTGACATTCATGCTTTTATAAGCAAGTTCGCTTTACAGTAATCATGCTGTAAAAATTTAAACACAGAATTTGATTGACAGTGCAATTAAAAGAAAGCATGTGTCTTAGAGAGGTCTGTTTGTAGAGAGGTCATGGTGCTTAATGTTTGACCTAGTTTTAGCAACAGCAACTCAGTCGTTTTATTTTTTGGCGCAGAAGACTTAGTATTCTTGCCGTTTCATTGACATTCACCTTTTTGTGGCCTACTTTCAAAACCCTTATTTTTTTTTCAACTAATGAAGCATTTTTTAAGAAGTCTGCCGACCTTCCAGCGTGTCTCAGAGAGGGAGGAGGAGGGTTGCTCTGATTAAAAACAGATTGTAGAGTTTCCTGTTGTAGCGTGCTTGCAGTTCCAAGGTCTATTTCTTTTTCTTCCCCTGTTTATTTCTGCATTTCTGCGTTTCTCACGCTGCACGTTACTTGAATGCATGGTTAAAAATGTACCTCCTTTTATAATTCCCTCAAAGTACTCCCTTTTGCTCTCTCTCAGGCGGAGGGTGACCGCTTGCCCCCAGGTCACACAGTCAGCCAGTTGGAGACGTGTAAGATCAGGAGTATCCGGGCGGGGACACTGGAGCGCTTGGTAGAGACACTCCTCACAGCGTTTGGTGATAATGACCTGACCTACACCAGCATCTTCCTCTCCACGTACAGGGCCTTTGCTACTACACAGAGTGTACTGGAGTTGTTGCTGGACAGGTGTGTGCTCTTGTGTGCATGTTTTTGATTGTCTTGACTGGCTGTTTTGAATATTTATGTTTGCATGTATGCTTACAATCCCATCTTGGTATTCAAGGTATTAAAGGGGACATTGGATGCAAAATTCACTTTTACATTGTGTTTGCATATAAATGTGTCTTAGCAGTATGTGGACACAACCACCCTACAATGGTAAAAATCCATTCACTTCTTTTTTTTTTTTTTTTTTTTAATCCCCAAAAAACCTAAACCGTCTCAGTTTTCAGGCCGTTTTTGATTTTTCTGAGTAGTATGATGTCATACTGCTCTGGCTCCGTCCACGAACGCTGATGGACCGTCCCATGTTAGCATATTTCCTTAGCCAGTTGTACACTGTCTACTATTTTCTCCACGCTCGAGCAGCCGTAGCGACAACAATGTCTCGTAAGCAACGCAGGTGTTTTGTATTTGGATGTAAAAGTGAACATAAGAGTCTTCATTTTCTCCCGACGTCAGAGCCACTGAGGACGCAGTGGATTAGTTTTGTTTTTGATGGTAATGCGCCACCAAATACACAAAAAAACAGAAAAGAGGGGCGGAGTGAGCAGTAGCTCATTAGCATTTAAAGAGCCATGCATTGAAACGGGTCGCTGTGAACAGACCTGTTTTTTGACAAGGTAAAAATCCTGTTGTTTTACACAGCCATTGAGGAATTTTAACCAAAGTCTGTTGTAGACATTTCATGAAGACCCTTAGGAATCGTAACAACTTGTGGAAAATAGGCACTGATGTCACCTTTAAGGTGAACAGTCAGTTAAGTTGTGTGAATGTAAACGGGTTAAGCAAAAAATGTGGGTCAAAATATGAGATCCAAAGGGATCCCACACTGTTGGAAAACATGGAAATACCAGGGAATTTCAAAAGTGTCATTTCCAGGCCTAGAAAAGTCATGGAAATGTCTATGGTCAATCTGATGCATCTAAAAACATTATTTATTTTATTTCCATAACTGATATTTAATGGTTTATAATGGAAAAATCATTGTGATTGATTTATCTGAAAATGTGGGAACCTGGATCTGTGCATTGTACTTACTAGTTTAAATGCATCTAAGTATTATTGCATTACTAAAAATTATTTTATTATTTAATTGTCATACCTGATGTTTTATATTTTATATTGCTTGTTTTATTTAATCGTCCTTATTCAGTGGTTACTACTTTTACCATTTGTGAACTAGTTATAAGCGTCAATTTTGTGAAATTGAGTTTAAATAAGCTTTCCGTTGATGTATGGTTTGTTAGGATTGGACAGTGTTTTAAAAATGTAAAATCTGATGGTGCAAAAAAATCAAAATATTGAGAAAATTGCCTTTAAAGTTCTCCAAATGAAGTTTTCAGCAATGTATATCACCAATCAAAAATTAAGTTTAGATATATTTACGGTAGGAAATTTACAAAATATCTTCATGTAACATGATCTTTACTTAATATCCTAAAGATTTTTGGCATTAAGAATCTTTAATTTTGACCCATACAATGTATTGTTGGCTGTTGCTACAAATATACTTGTGCTACTTAAGACTGGTTTTGTGGTCCAGGGTCACATTTGTCAGCATGCTAACAGGTTTGTTCCTCTGTTTTTTCTCAGGTATGGTAGTTTTGAGGATTGTGAAGGAGGCCGCAATCAGTGTCGGACTGGTGAGAGCAGAGGCGCTGTGAGAACGTGAGTTTTGTCGTCATCGTGGTTATCTGTGGCGCTGTATCTGTGTTGACTTCCGAGCAGCTCACATGTTTGTTGTTTCATTTCCATGGAAGTTTAAAAATAGAGGTCAAACTCCGTGATATTGTATGCAGCGTGTGTGTGACTTTGAAAGCAATTAGAAATAAAAGGGAACTGATAAATGATTGTGTTTGGTTGCTGCATGAATCACAGCATTGCTGCTAAATTGTACTATGAGAGATTTCCTCTGGTTTGCGCCATCTGGTTTTCTCTGGTTTATACAAACATTTATGTGTTATTCTTTTTTTCAGTGCTTTGGCCTCTATTCTAAGAGCCTGGTTGGATCAGTGTCCAGAGGACTTCCAGGAACCTCCATCATATCCGAGCTTGCATCGTGTGCTGGGTTTCCTGCAGAAGGCCATGCCAGGCTCAGAGCCAATGCGCCGGGCTCAGAGTCTGCTAGAACAATTGCGTGTCCAGGCCAGCCTAGAGAATGAGACTGAAGGTAAGTCACATCCGGTTACTGTTAACAATTTTATCCATCCTATCTAACTTCTTGTCCATTCATGTTTGTTCTGTCTTCCTATGCATACAAAAACACCTGCTGTTCATTTGTTGCAGGAGGCTTTCAGTACACCAACCCTTTCTGCATTGGGGAAGATGAGGAAGTGGAGATCGATTTGCAGGAGGACTTCTTCACCTTCGAGGTTGACCTTGTAGCAGAGCAGCTGACTTATATGGATGCGGTGAGAGAGAGAAACCTAGATTAAATCAGTACATTAAGTATTATTTTGCACATTCTTTGGCTCAAGCTATAAAATATTTCCTTCTTTCCACAGCTGTTGTTTAAGAAGGTGGTTCCTCATCACTGTTTGGGCGCTATCTGGTCTCAGCGAGATAAAAAGGACGGCAAACAGAGTGCGCCTACCATCCGTGCCACCATCACCCAGTTTAATGCGGTAACGGCATGTGTGGTCTGCACCATCCTCCGTCAGCGACATATACGCCCACATATGCGTGCTCGCATCATTCAGCGCTGGATCGACATTGCACAGGTACCCGTGCTCTAACCTTCCAGCATGACTTATGATTTGTTCACGTTTTAAACTTGTCGACCTCAGGCTTATTTGAACTGAATCAATCCGCACCACTTGAGTGTTGAGTGATTTTCTAGCAATACTTTAGATTTCCTGGGAAAGATAAAGCCTGTTGTTGATCTGGAATTTTCTCAGAGCATTTGGGTAAAGAGTGACACCTAATCTGTGTCATTGCAAGACATAACTGTTTTAGATGAGATCTAGATAAACCAAAGTAGACATAATAATGACTTTCAACCTCGCAAAGATTTCTGATAAAGTCTCATTAGTTCCATTTGTAAATGAAAATGTGTAAACATGGATTAACATGTTTTCAGGAATGTCGCATTCGTAAGAACTTCTCATCTCTGAGAGCCATAGTGTCGGCGCTGCAGTCCAACCCCATCTACAGACTGAAGAGAGCGTGGGCTTCTGTTTCCAAGTAAGTTCTGCCAATAAACAAGTTTATCAGTCACTTCTTGATTTCTAAACAATATACAGACTGGTAAAATTATTCATGTCCTTTTATTAATATTGGTTGTATTTACCTGTTATGTTATGGTTGCTTCTCTGTAAGCATATAGACTATCATTCAAAAATTTGGGATCACTATTATTATTATTACTATTATTTATTTAAGAATAAGTTCAATACCAGAATAAAAAATTCCTGATAATTTACCCCCATGTGATCCAAGATGTTGATGTCTTTCTGTCTTCAGTCGCAAAGAAATTAAGGTTTTTAAGGAAAACATTCCAGGATGTTTCTCCATATAGTGGATATCAATGGTGGCCAACGGGTTACAGTTCCAAATTGCAATTTCAGTGCAGCTTCAAAGGACTGGCACGATCCCAGCCGAAGAATCAGGGTCTTATCTAGCGAAGCGATCAGTCGTTTTTTAAAACAATAAAATTTTTATAATTTTTAACCACAAATGCTCATCCTGCACTAGCTCAACTTCACGCGTTACGTAATCATGTTGGAAAGGTGAAAGTACCGACCCTGTGTTTACAAAGCGAATGTGCAAAGAAAGTCAAACGCCGTTAAAAAAAAGGTAAAACAATGGTGTCGGACAATCTTGAAGTTGGAGGAGAAAATAAGATGAAGTTTTTCGTCCTACCCTACCTTTCTGAACCGAAGTACACAGACGAATAACTAACCTTGTGTGACCTTTCCAATGTTATTACATAATGTGTGAGGATGCGCACGTGGATCTCGGAGCTAGTCAAGATGAGCATTTCTAGTTAAAAAGTATATAATTTTTTTTTTTTAGTAAATGATTGAGCGTTTCACTAGATAAAACCCTTATTCCTTGGGATTATGTAGAGCCCTTTGAAGCTGCATTAAAACTGCAGTTTGGACCTTAAGCCCGTTGGCTCCCATTGAAGTCCAATATGTAGAGAAAAATCCTGAAATGTTTTCCTTTAAAACAATAATTTCTTTGTGACTGAAGACAGAAAGACATGAACATCTTGGATGACATAGGAGTGAGTAAATTACCAGGAAATGTTTGTTTTGGAAGTGAACTTATCCTTTTAGAAATGTGTAGTTTTATTCAGCATGGATGCATTCAATTGATCAAAAATTACAGTAGACATTTAAAAGGTTAAAAAAGATTTTTATTTAAAAATAAATTCTGTTCCTCAAGCTTTTAAGCTTTCTGTTTATGAAAAGACACTATATTATAGTTTCCACACTTCATTAAGCTGTAATTCATAACAATATGAAATGTTTTTGAGCAAATCAGCATATTAAAATGATTTCTAAAGGGTCATTTGACATTGAAGACTGGAGTAATGGCTGCTAAAAATTCAGCTTTGCATCACAGGAATAAACTGCAATTAAAAACGTTAAATCTGATATTTTAGTATTGTAATAATGTTTCACAATATTACTGTTGTTTCTGTAAATAAATGCTGTCTTTCAAGAACATAAAAATCAAACTTTTGAAAGGTTGTGTATAATAAATTTTTTAATGATATTTAAAATGTTCGTGCTCTGAGTTTGTTTTTGTTCCACTTTGCTACATTAGAGATTGCATGCAGATGTTTGAGGAGCTTTCCGATATTTTCTCGGACCAGAATAATTACCTTACAAGCAGGGAACTGCTAATGAGGGTGAGCTCATGCACACATCTCTCTTTCTCAGTTCTTTTGTGTTATCTTTGCACAGAGACATTTAAGTTAGGGTTCAACTCATAACTAGGCCCAAGTAGAATCAAAAATGTAAAAAAAAAAAAATTGTCCTGTTGTGTTTGTATTTTGAAAATGTGCTTATTACAGTTTAGGCTAATTTGATGATGTTTTCAAGTACAATAAGATTGTAGAACTCTATGTAACTCTATTTAGCACAGAAAAGTCCAGAAAATGGGAACAATTCTGCCAATTCCTCCTGAGCCTGCAAAGACTAATGATATATCTCTGATCTTCACAGGAGGGCACCTCAAAATTTGCCAGTCTGGACAGCTGTGCCAAAGATCACCAGAAAAGATCCCAAAAGAGACTGCAGTTACAGAAAGACATGGTGAGATAGTAAAAAAAAAAAAAACTAATATCAGTACTAATATCAGCATCAGCCTTGCGAAAGTATTCATACGCTTTCATTTTTTCATGTTGTGTTATGTTGCAGCCTTATATTAAACTGCTTTAAATTTACAATTTTTCCACATCAATCTGCACTCCATACACAATAATGACAAACCACAAAAGAGGTTTGTAACAACTTTGCAGATTTATTAAAAATAAAATACTGAAATGAGTCCATTGCATAAGTATTCATACTTTATTTCTGGGACACTTTAAGTTTAGCTCAGATGCATTCATGTCGCTTGTAAATGTTACTACACTTCAAGTGGAGTTAAACTGTAGCATTTGAATGTATTAGAATGAGTATGATTTGAAAAGGCACACACCTCTCAATAAAAGGTCTAACAGCTGAAAATGCATATCAGAGCAAAAACCAAGCACTGAGGTCAAAAGAACTGCCTGCAGAGCTCAGAGACAGGATTGTGTCAAGGCACAGATCTGAAACAAAACAATTCTGCTGCACTGAAAGACAGAACTTTCCATTGTCCATAATGGAAGAAGTTTGGAGCAACTAAGACTCTTCCTAGAGCTGGTCTCCTGGCCAAACTGAGCAACTGATGGAGAAGAGCCTTGGTTTGACTGGTGACAAAGAAGCAGATGATCACTGTACTCGAGCTCCATGATCATATGTGCAGATGTGAAAATCTTACAGAAGAGCAAACATCACTGCAACACTCCACCAATCTGAGCTTAATGGCAGTGTGACCAAACTCAATTCTCTCCTTATTGAAGACACATGAAAGAACAGATTCTCTGATCTGTACATCACCTGTAGAGTACCATCCCAAAAGTAAAGTGTGCTGGTAGCAGCTTTTTGTGTTAAAAGCTCAACACAGTTTAATATAGAGATAGCCTTAATGAAAACCCAGTCCAGAGCGTTTAGAACCTCAGACTGGGCAGAAGGTTCACCTTACAACAGGACAATGACCCTAAGCACACAGCAAGAGTCGCTTGTAGACAACTGGCAGAAGAATGGCAGATAAGTGCCAAAAGCAGATGTGCAAAACTTGTCGTATCCCGCCATATGGCCTATACCCGAGAAGACTTGGTGCTTCAACCAAATACTAAGTTAAGGGTATGAATACTTATGCAATCTACTTACTTCAGTGTTTTATTTTTAATAAATTTGCAAATTTGTTAAAACCTGTTTTTTTGCGTGTCATTAAGGTGTATGGAGAGGTGTGTGCCTTTCCAAATCATACTTATTCAAATGAATTTGCCACAGGTTAACTCCGCTTGAAATGTAGTTACATCTACAAGCAATATGAATGCTTCTGAGCTAAATTTCAGGTGTCCCAGAATACTTATGCAATGGAATCAGTTTTTTATTTCTTATAAATTTGCAGTTGTTACAAACCTGTTTTGTGCTTTGTCATTATTGTGTATGGAGTGTAGATTGATATGGAGAAAGGTCATTTAAAGCAGTTTAACATAAGGCTGCAACAAAAATGTGAAAAAAAATGAAGGGGTATGAATACTTTCGCAAGGCACTGACACTGTATGTGCTCTTGTAACAAGAGTTAAACATTGTGTTAAAAAAGTGTCATGTTACCTTAAAGCTAACAAAAATATAAATATATTTTTTTGTCCCCAGGGTGCCATGCAGGGAACGATCCCATACCTGGGTACATTTCTCACAGATTTGACCATGCTTGATACAGCACTGCCTGACCAAGTTGAGGTGAGTCAGATGCACAAGACGAAAAAGAAAACCTCATAAAGTATTATCTCTGATGTTATTATTGACCTAACATTCCCAGACCGATGAGGTGTTCATTACCAAGGTTTATTTGACCCTCTTTTGGATTGTTTCACTAAACTTTAATCAAAACTTTTTATGAGTAAAATGATTTGAGAATCTGTGCTTTTTGTGCTTCACAGGGAGGACTGATTAATTTTGAAAAGCGGCGCAGAGTAAGTACAACATTCCTTATTATTTGGTCTTTATTGTAGTCAAAACATCTGTTGAATCTCGTGGTTATAGGCATTCAGATCTGTGGGAATGTTGAACAAAATCTGTCTTTGCAGGAGTTTGAAGTGATCGCTCAGATTAAGCTCCTGCAGTCTGCGTGCAATAGTTACTGTCTGACCCCTGATCCCGCATTTCTGCGCTGGTTTAAAAGTCAGCCTCAGTACTCAGAAGAGGAGAGGTACACACATTTTTCACTTTACATGCCTTTTCCCCCATTTGAATATAGTGTAAGTCTCAAAAATAATATTTATCCCATATTTTCCTGCAGCTATGCGCTGTCTTGTGAAGTTGAAGGATTGGGAGACAACAGCCCAACGTCACCAAAACCCCGCAAGAGTATGGTGAAAAGATTAAGCCTGTGAGTGACCTAAAACCATGTCCGAATCTATCATATTTTATTCTTAAGATCCCATGAAATTAAAATGACAGATTTGTGCTAGCTTTGAGGTCATTTATGCTAATACTCCAAAAAGTTAAACTGTCTTACCAGCCTAAATCTTTTGAATCGTGATGCATATTTAAAGAGGAAGACAAATTCTAATAACCTATTTAATATCTGTTTTTGTCTTTCCAATTTCATTAGACTCTTCTTAGGAACCGATGCCACGAACACAAGTTCTCCTGTGAGAGAGAGTCCTCGATCGCCACCTATTGGCAGCTCTGGGGAGAGCATGGACTCGGTCAGTGTGTCTTCCAGTGACTCTAGTCCCTCAGAGGGTGAAGGCATGACACCCACACACTCTGTAGACACTCATCTGAAGAAGGTACAGACATTTTAAATCATCACAAAATCATTGATATACTATTGTATTAAAATAATGTATTAAATGCACATCTGTTTTGGTTACCGTAGCTGTCCGATTCTTCCTCCTGCACCTCATTGCACTCCATGGACACGTCCTCTTCTACAGCCAGCACTTCCACATCTCTGGCCTCCCCGACCCTGTCCGGGCCCCCCTGCATGCACCGGCGCTCGATCTCGCTGACGCCCATGTCCCCAACATCACCCGGTTTTCCGCCTGCCTATAACACACAAGCTCAGGATGCATGCATCATCCGAGTAAGCCTTGAACAGGGAAACGGAAACCTCTACAAGAGCATCATGGTTAGTGAGGACTTGAATATTATTTTATCTACTTTTATGAGTGTGTATAATCTATTCTTGTTTATACTTCCATATTGAACCATTGTTAATATAATGGTCCTATATAGTATGATTATTTACTGATAGATTACCTACAAGGGTTATTATAGTAAATTAAACTGAAACTAAAAATAAAACCATAAAAAAAAAAAAACGTTTTCTTTGCTTGAAATAATATATATGTTTTTTTATTTCAGCTAGTTGCCAAAGCCAAAATTTCTCATCCTGATTTAGTTTAATTTAATGCACTAAAACTAAAAATGAAATTAAAATTTATAAAAATTTATGAAGAGTTTGGTTCCAAAATGCTATAAATCCATTTTGATTAATTTGAGTAAAAATGTATATTCTTTACCAGGAAAGTGGCAAGATGAAAACCACTATTTTCTGTTTTAAACTTTCACATAGCATCTTTAGGTTATAATGACATTAAAAAGTCAAATCCAGATTTAGATTTTTCAAAGATTTATTATAAAAACTGATTATTTTTTCCCAATATGCAATAAGTTCATTAGGTCTCTACACTTACTTTTCTTTTTAGAGAAAGTATAAGTGATGGAAGGAGATGGCATAAGTGCAATTAAATTCATAAACTCTTGTTGAGATTTAATGTTTTAAATATAAAATTGTGAACATAGAAATATTAAATGATTTTAATAATTAAAAAGAAGATAAAAATGAAACTAATACTGCCAGTAGGTGGCGGTAAGTCACTGATTTAATTTCTGAATCATATCATTCAGGAATTAATTCAGGAATAAAGCAAGTGGCTCTTTTTATGCATGTGTAAAATTAAAAACTGCCTTTTCAATACCGACCAGATACAATACTGATTTTGGCAGTAACTCAATTTAGTAAAAAATGGCGTTTATCGCGTTTTGGAACCAAACTCTTCATAAAGATTTATACTATAGAAACTACTAAAAATGACAAAAAAAATAAACAAGAAAAATTAAAACCATTTAAAAAACATTTTCTTTGCTTGAAATAATAAATTTTATTTCAGCTAGTTGCCAAAGCCAACATTGCTCATGCTAATTTAAACTTAATACACTAAAATGAAAAATGAAATTAAAATTAATAAAAATATATACATTTATACTTTAGAAACTACTAAAAACGCACAACAAAATTACCAAAACTAAAATTAAAATAAAAATGCAAAATATAAAAATAAAAACTGTTTAAGAGCTGTCTTATATTACCTTTTATTAAAAAAATATATATATTATTGTTAATTAGTGTAATTGTAAACTAATGTGTTTCAAATCAGACAGATATGCCTGTAAAAATAAGAAATACATTGGTTTTAATACTGTAGTCTTGGGACTGGTTAAATATCATGAGATGAATTGTGATTTTATTTTATTCTCTTAACAGCTACAGATTTTTTCAGAAAGAAATTAAAGCAAATTTGCTTATAATTCTGCGGTTTTAATCTGATTTTATCTGATTCATGTAGTGTTCATCTGTCCCTTCTTGCAATGTACACACTAAGTTGTAAAAATATTTTAAATTCAATTGTTAATAGTGCTGTCAAATGATTTATTGTGATTAATCGCATCCAAAACGAATTGTTTACATAATAAATGTGTTTACTGTGTATATTTATTATGCATATATAAATACACACACATGCATGTAAATATTTAAGAAAAATGTTGTTTATGTATTAAACATATTTATATAACATGAATTATATGAATTGAAATATTTTAATGTAAATATTTTCAAAATATATGCATGTATGTATATATATATATATATATATGTATGTATGTATGTATGTAAGAAAAATGTTATTTTATATATTAAATATATTTATTTGTAATATAAATATGAATATAAATTCATATAATATATCAAATCATATATTATGTAAACAAAACCTTTTATTTTGGATGTGATTGATCACGATTAACCGTTTGACAGCACTAATATTTAATAATTATTGTTATTATTAAAAAGAATAATTATTAAATTATTATTAAAATAATTATTATTAATGTTAGTGTTTTTTGTTTGTTTGTTTGTTTTTTCAAATAAACTGAATTTTAAAATGTTTCTCTTCAGGTACATACAACATAAATAAAAAATATTATTGTCCAATAATATTTTAATTATTTATTTTGGCTTTAGTACAATGACAACATAACAGCCAATTATTCAATTAATTTTTTAAATAATGTAACACTTACTGTTTTTCTTACACATAAGTTGCTTTTTAAATGTGAAAACATGTTGTTTTTATAATATAAGATAAAACAGGATCAAATCCCTGTTCCTATAACACTAAATTTATAGAGAGAAGTCTTTCTGATGTAAAATGTGTCACTGTTTCTTTATGCAGCTGACCAGTCAGGACAAAACTCCAGCAGTGATCTCTCGAGCCATGTCCAAACACAACCTGGAGGGTGAGCAGGCTGCCGACTACGAGCTGGTCCAGGTCATTTCTGAGGAAAGAGGTACGACATCAAAACCTGTATATCTGGCACAGTTTTGAAATCTTACTGCTGGAATATATCATCTGTCAAACATCACATTCAAATCTTTTTTTCCCTCTTTCTCTAGAATTGGTCATCCCTGACAACGCCAACGTGTTTTACGCCATGAGCACATCTGCGAACTTTGACTTCCTGTTGCGTCTGCGTGGTTCCGAGGGGCGACCGGTTCAGCTGCGCAGCCGCTGCAGCTCCACACTACCACGCACGCAGCAACGCTCCAGTCTGTCCCTCAGACTCAGCAAGGTCACACTGTGACCCCTGACCTTTTTATGGACCAAGTTTTGTAAAAAGACTACAGCAGGTGGAGTACTCGAAAACGGGCTATTTCAAGGGGAGTTTATTGACTTCAAAAACATTTCAGAACTAATTTTGGCATCTCACGTACATTCTGCCTTTTGAAATAAAGGCTTATGCCAAATACTAGCATGTGCCTCCAACTCCCCATATAGCCCACAAGTAAAGAGACACATCCCAACCTCCCTATTGCTGGATATTTTGCACACATGCAGGAAAGCCTCCTGCTCCTCGTCAGTATTTGCATAAGAGCACATCTCTTCCCAGCCAAGAAAGAGGGGAATGAAAGAAGAAGCTGTGGGAAGAGAAATCAAACGACAGCCATGTTGCCTTGATCAGCGGTAATGATGGAACTCTTGCGTCAGTATTGAAGATGATCTGCAGTAGCTGTGATGTCATCATCGTCATCATCAACGTGTCTTTCTCCTGTTCGCTTGTGCACTGTGTGGACAAGGTGGACTGCATCCCTACACTTAAAGTGCTTAGGCTCACTGAGAATCCATAGAATTGCATTTAATTTCTATCTTTAAGGGCAACATGGTTTCTTTTAGATATTACAACCCATAGGTATCTATAATGAAACAAGGTTTCCTAATGCTGCCTTTACTTGTTTTCTGCTTATTCTAAGCATTTTATCTCTATTTCTGTGTTTCTCATATTGTGAGCTGTGTGACGAATGCCGAAAATAAGCATTCTGATTGGTTCCTGCTTGGTTTTATCAAGTCTGTGGTGTTTCTTTTCACGATTGGATCCATGTTGTGTCTTTAAGGTGTGGGCACACCACACAGATAGGATGGGTTTCCATTCGGAAACTTGGATTGAGCTGCCTTCCTCATTGAAACAGTGCACTTGCTATAGAGTGGGCGGAGTCAATAGGTGTGTGCTAAAAAGAGCGCTTGGTCCACTTTTTGTAGCTTCCCTTTCTTCTGTCTTAAAGCAATGCTATATTCATGATATACTTTCTTTGTTTTCTTTTTACACGTATGTTTTTGTATGAGATGAAGAAATATCCATGATATCTATGAAAAAAGGATTTTGGAAGTTTAAAAGATTTTGTTAACTAAAAGAGAAAATGTAACAAAAAAGCTGTGAAATATGATTGTAAAGCGAGCATTAAAACAAGTCAGACAAGTCATTTCCATCAACCAGCACAATAATTCACTCATATTGCACCCCTGTCACCCTACAAGATGTTTTCTAGAGCATTTGAGATATGTTACCTCTGTTTTACACGTTAAAACAAATTTTCACGCTGAGGCATTTTAACACCAGGCTTATGAAATTTTTGCCTTAATCCTGTTCTTTCTCTACATAATTCCCATCAGTTCGTTGTGGTATGTAATAATCATTAGTTAGACTCCTGGTAACATATCAACAGATGTACTACAGAATGTGCCAAACTTGCCCCATTTTTGCCTTTTGTTCTCTCACACTAATTAAGACACTTATTTTTGTTACATTTGAACACGCAAGACTTTGATGACACTAACAGTTTTCCACAAGGTTAAAATGTAGTGTTTGACAGTAGTGGGACAGCAGTGTTTGTATTTTGATTTGTCTTAATTGAAATTTATTCAGCACTTGTGAATTTTCTCCATTTGTTGTTTTGAATATTTCTTCACTACCAAAGAATTGTCTATCTGCAGAGAGTCAGTGAATAAATTATTATCATTATGATGTTTTGTAATTCGAATATTACTTTTTATGAATTAAATGGAGACTCTCTGAAAGTACCCTGGACGTTGACTTTGCTTGCATCATACTAAAAATGCCATATTAAGAAAATGACAGGTATAATTCATTCATTCAGATGATTTTGTTTTGTAATTCTTCTTGTCTGTTATCTGTTTCAGTGTTATTTTTAACTAAAACTAAAACTACTGCAAATTGGGTAATGCGAAATACTGAAATTAACGTTAACTAAGATTAATAAATGCTATAGTGGTGTTTTTTATTTTTAGTCACATTAAGTAATCTAGTTAACAAACAACATTATTGTAAAGTGTTAATAAAAATTGGTTTTGGTATTTGAAATAAAGTAAATATAAATATTTGATGAGAAAACTTAAATAAATAAAAAAAATTGAAATGTTGCCAAAACACTAAGTACTAAAGCTATATTGAGATGTATATTTTCAAACAATAATATAAAATAAAATAAGATTGACATAAGGTTATTAGAAAATTACTGGAACATAAATTACACTACCTCTCAAAAGTTTTTGAACAGTAAGATTTTTATTTTTTTTTATACCTTAAAGTTGTCATCCGCTCACCAAGCCTGCATTTATTTGATCCAAAGCACAGCAAAAACTGTACAATTTTGAAATATTCTTACTACTTAAAAATATTTGTTTTCTATTTGATTATGTTTTAAAATGTAATTTATTCCTTTGGTTTTAAAGCTACATTACTCCAGTCACATGATCCTTCAGAAATCATCCTATTATTCTGATTTGATGCTCAAATAACATGTATTATTATGATTATTATGATTATTATGTTGAAAACCGATGAGCAGAATGTTTTTTTTTAGGTTTCTTTGATGAATAGAAAGTTCAGTAGAACAGCATTTATCTAAAATAGAAATATTTTGCAACATTATAAATGTCTTTATCTATAAATGTCACATTTGATCAATTTAAAGCACCCTTGCTAAATTAGTATTAGTATTAATTTCTATAATTTCTTCCAAAAAAAATCTTTGGATCTTTCTATTCATCAAAGAATCCTGAAAAAATGTTTTCAACTGTTTTAAATATTGATAATAATAAGTATAATAAAAAATGTTTCTTGAACAGCATATTAGAATGATTTCTGAAGTATCATGTGACACTGAAGACTGGAGTAATGATGCTGAAAATTTAGCTTTGATCACAGGAATTAATTACATTTTAAAATATATTCAAATAGAAAGCAGTTATTTTATTTCACAATATTACTGATTTGCTGTATTTTGGATTAAATAAATGCAGGCTTGGTGAGCAGAAGAGAATTCTTTAAAAAAACATTAAAAATCTTACTGTTCAAAAACTTTTGACTGGTAGTGTAAAATGAAAACTGGAAATAGAAAAGAAGCTAATTTAAAATGGCAATAAAATCTACAATAGTACATAACAATGAAATAACATTGCGATTTTCTTTACTCAAGTCAACAGTACTCGCAGACTGGTGGCTGCTTTCACAAATGTACACGTCACCACTGCATTACACATCACCATTATCTCATGATTAATAAAAGTGTTGAGGCTGCTTTTTACCACTGGTTTCAAATCGTAATGTGATTCCATATCTTATCTTGTTTGGTTGTCATCAGAGTTGTAACCGCTGCTGACATGGAGGGACGCGGCTGGATTATGGACCAAGGACCTCAAAAACACACATGTTGTGCTGCTCGAAATCGCCATATAAATTTGGTCACATACTGGTTCTTTCAACTCAGAAGAACTCAAAAGTTTCATTATAATGATGACTGGTAAACTGCCAGAATCTTTATCAGCAACCTGATAAATCTGGTATAAAGGTCCAAAATACTATGAGAATAAGTAGCTTGTTAACAGGATACACATACAACTATTTATGGTATATTAGATTATATTGTGTGTGCTCTCATTTAATACAATTATATACTGGAGGTATCTTACAGTAATACTCACAGTTTAAAAAAATGAAAAAATATTTAGACTTTTGTGTCTCACAACTAAATGCAGATGAGGAGCCTAAGGTTGTAAGAAAATAATAATCATGTAAAATATGCGAAAGTAGTCATCAATAATTGAGGGTTTCACAATAAGAGGTTCCAGAAAGGCTGATTGGTTTGTTTTAGAGAACTCCGCCTAACTTTGCACTTTTATTGCGTCAAGTTGAAACAGGCTCTTGACTAAACAGCATTAGAGATTCATACATCTAACGTTACTGTACGCGGGTCAGCGAGGGACATCGGATCAATAACAGGTCAGTTCATGTGACAGCTGTCTGAGAGAATGGGAAAATGACTGTATTGTGTGGGATGGCAAATAACATTCGCTTTTTCATCGAATTAATGTAATGTTTATGTGATGTCAGTAGACTTACTCTCAAAGAGCTAGCGAGAGTTACGTTTTGTCTCCAGTGGGCTTCAAGTTTATTCAAGCGCACTCAAACAAGCCGCGCCTCAGAAACAAAAAGCTTTCAATAAAGATAACTAACTTACAGTATGAGGATATGTCTGTTGTAAGATTATAGGCGACTGTTAAAATTAGTTGTCGTCTAGCTGTGGGATTCCACACGGAATTGCGCAACAATAGAATTCTTCAGGAAGTGGGTGAAAGTTCACGCCCTTTCCTCTATTCAACGCTCGTGATTTGTCATTACGAAAAAGAATGATGACGAGCATACTATACTAACGCCCACATAGAAGTGTAGCAGATGTATGATTCATTCGTGAATAAAAGTTGTTTTTCCAAAGTTATCCAAACATTATAAATGTCACAAATTATATTTTTGTATGATATAAAAATCTAATTTGTAGATTACGATACTTATGTTACTCACAGAACGTGTAAAACTTTATATTATAATATTGTAAAGATTGTATTATATTATTTTAACAAATTGTTGTTTTAGATAGTTTAGTTTTAGATAGTTGTTGTATAGTTTAGAATTCGTTCACCTTTTAGTCATTTGATTTACTTCTGAACAGTTTGTGAGTTTTAAAGAGAGTTCACCCACAACTGAAAAGTCTGTCATCGTTTACTTACCTTGTACCAAACCTGTGTGAAGATATGATGGTAGCCGTTGACTTCTATGAAATGGATAAAAATACTATGGAATACCAATGGCTACCATCAACTGTCTAGTTACCGCCATAAAAAAGAAATGAATACAGGTTTGAAACAACATGAGGGTGAGTAAATGATAACAAAATTTTCATTTTTGGGTGCACTATTCCTTTAATTGTGACTCTGGGTGTGTGATTACCAGAGAAGTAAATGGTTCTTGTTTAGTTTTTCTGATTAATACCACAACATCTTTCACAGAATGGCAGATAACGGGAAGACAACAGAGATGGACACAGAGGCATCTCAGGCTACTCAGGAGCAACAGGTAAGTCACACAGTTACACAACAAAAGTTCTGTTTATTTTCAACAACTTTTTAGAGTCTTTTCACAACATGTCAACATATTGACATATTGGTGGCAATATACGTAAACAACGCCACTGCACCGATTGAAACTTGCATATTTTACTGATTATTGCTGCTGAAAATGGTCAATTATTATCATGTTTTGGGCTGTACTAATCGGTCAGACCAGGTAAAACATTTGGAGTACTATAGACTGCCAAAAGTTATGACAAATCAAGGAGAAGAGTGTAAAAAACTGTCTGAGACAAAAAGGCGTTTCCAGGATTTCCAGGGTAAAATTTTTTGACAACATTCATGTTTGTTCTTATCATTTATGGTCAGGTAGGTGCAATATTAGAATAATATCTTAATTAATACTGCTTATACAAATCTTTACCAGCTATTAACTTTGGTGTGTCAAAATATTGTGCCCTTTCTTGCTGAGAAAGACCTTCTCTGTATGATTTAACAGCTTCCACACATTTTTTCTGTGGTTTAGACAGCATAAATGAGCAGAACAACATATTCAGTAGTACTTTAAATGTGCAATCCATGCTGTTGTTTATATCCGAGTATCGCCAATATGGACGAGCATCTGAGTAACTGACCAAATCATTAATGTAAATTGTTAAAATAAGACATAAAAAAGCAAAACACTCAATATTTGTGTTTCAGAGTGTTGTATCCCGAGTGAGCAACCTGCCGCTGGTGAGTTCAGCATGTGATGCGGTGTATAATGCCTACAGCTCTACTAAAGACAACGTGCCTCTCCTAAAAGGAGTAATGGAGGTTGCAGAGAGTGGGGTGCGCACGTTGGGCGCTGCTGCTTCAACAGGTTCCAAACCCATACTAGACCGTCTGGAACCTCAGAGTAAGGATCTTAATCTTAGATGTAGTTTGTGTCTTTTATACCTTGTCTTTGGTGTTGTTTCTGCTGGTTTTTTAAATACAAACAGTTGTTTTTGTGTTCTTTCTCTTGTGCAGTTGCAATGGTAAATGAATATGCCATTAAAGGGCTGGAGAAGGTGGAAGAAAACCTTCCAATTTTACATCAACCAGCAGACAAGGTAAAGCCTAGACTGAAATGTTCTGCATGCAAATTGTAGCCCTTGAATTGCTATATGAATCAGTATTGTATCTTCATTGCAGCTGGTATCCGACACAGTGGGCATGGTGTACCAGTCAGTAACAGGAGCAAAGGATGCTGTGGTGGGGGCTGTGATGGGTGGTGTGGAAAAGACACGAATGGCTGTGACTGATGGCATAAACACGGTCATGGGAACCCGTGTAGGCCAGATGGTCAGTAATGGTGTAGATAAGGCCCTCACCCACTCCGAAGACTGGGTGGATCAGAACCTTCCAATCAGTGAAAAAGAGCTTGGTGAGTGTAGTTGTACTTCATACCCAGTAATTTAATTACTTAAAGGGATAGTTCACCCAAAAATGAAAATTCTGTCATTAATTACTCACCCTCATGCCGTTCCAAACCTGTAAGACCGTTCATTTTTAGAATACAAATTAAGATATTGTTGATGAAATCCAAGAGCTTTTTGACCCTGCGTAGACAGCAACGCAACTACCACATTCAAGGCCCAGAAAGGTAGCAAGGACATTAAAATGTAGCAAGGACATTAAAATGTGCGTTCTGCCTACAGCTGCACTGGCTGAGCCAAGACCAGGTGAGGAAGAAGGATTCCTAGTAACCACTAAACCCAGCTATTTCGTCCGCCTGGGTAAACTGTCTGCCAAAGTTCGGGAGAGGGCACTTGAGCAGTCTCTCATTAGGGCCCGCAAGGCCAGAGACACTACCCATACAGCTGTGACTCAAATGACCAGCACTTTGGACCTGCTTGAAAGTGCCCGGGTTACCCTAGCCAGTGCCAACCAGCAGCTAGGGGGCGCTCCGGAGCAGTTACTACAGAGATGGAAAGAATGGAAGGAAGGGCAGCCCAAAGAACTGCAGGAAAAAGCTACAGAGGTAGATGCAGCAAAAGACAAGGAAGAGGTACAGTTTGTATTTTACTTAGAATGCGATACAAAATATGTCTATGAATATATGTCTTACCTCAGACTATCAGACACTTTTTCCGTCTAAACATATGCATGTCTCCACAGGAGCTGGAGTCGAGAGCTCTGTCAATGGTAAGGGGTTTGAGTGATCAGCTGAAGTCGGCATGTTCAGGGGTTGTGTCCAGTGTACAGGGTCTCCCAGGCACTGTGCAGGAACAGCTTCTGAATGCCCGACATACAGCTGGAGAACTCCAGGCATCACTGAGCAACACCAAAACACTCACACCCGTTCTCTTAGAGCAGACACGGCAGCAGATCGGCCAGGTATAGTCAATTTAAGTGCATGCAGTTTTGTGCATGCCAATTGTTGAGCTCTATTCTATTTTGTGCTAAAATGTATGTAGAATTCAGAAAGTGCTTAATGTATATTTTCATTCTTTAACAGGTACGACAGTCATTAGATGGAGTTGTGGAGTACCTTCTCCATAACACTCCTCTCAATTGGCTGGTTGGACCTTTTGCACCTCAGATAACAGAGAAAGCTGATTGAAAATCAACTTAGATAAATCTTTTGATGAATTAGGTTAATATATGGTCCTATTTGTTGTTTCTTGTAACTATTTCCATTTTAAAATTGTAACTAGTGTTAACTGCAGCTTTTAGAGTTATACTAAATTGTGGAAATTACAGTATAATGAATATATAATGGCAAATTATAATTTCATCAATGTCAGTATTCTAAACCAAGCATTGAAACCACTTAGGGGCAGAGTATGAACATTTCCGCAGGTGATATACTGCTGTATAGCTTTTAAACCTTAGTGGTACTGTACTTAAATACTGAATACATGCATACATACTTTTTTGAATAAAAGCAAACCATACTTCATAGTCTCTGTTTTTTTTTAATTCATGATTTTTTAATATCCTACCTCCTGCAAAAGAGCTGATTAACTGAAATGCAAAATAAATGGAAAAAATAAAGTTTTTTTTTTTT
>JAHKKF010534722.1:30647-44784 GCA_019740295.1 Labeo calbasu
ATGTAAAAATACAAAGAGTAAGAAAATATATATGCCATATGTTGTTATTAACAACATGAAGTGCATTAAACATTATATTACTTTAAGGTTTCCCAAACTGGAGTTGTGAAGTAACTTTATGAGTTTTATGAGTTTAATGAAAAACTAATAATTAATTAAATAATAAAAGTGTAAAATTAAAATAAATAATTTTAAAATCAATCAAAATAGAAAAGCTTAACATGAAAATTAAATATATTATTCGTTTACCTGCATGTCATGGGACCATAACCAACATCAGAGAACCATGAACATGCAGATGTTATAATTATTAAAATATATATTTTTAAATCTCAAATGTACTTCAAGTAAATATATTTGGTGAAAGAGGATCAGATGACAAAAAAGTTGTGAATTTGTGTATTATAATGTGTTTAAAAGACAAAAGCCTCCAAAGACACAGAAATACACGGTAAAATAACCTACAGAGTGATCATTCAAATAAAAATCAATGTGTTCATCAGTAGTTGATGCAATGTTGAAACACTTCTTGAATCTGAAATGATTTTTGTAAATCCAGTGGTCAAATGATGTGTCGCTACCTGAATAATGACCGATCTTTGTGTGAATTTCCACAAAACTGGACGACTTTCTGAATGTATATAAGTGGTAGGCTATTTTAGAAAAGAACATTTAAAAGATGAAAAAGAGGAATTAGGGTGAATCAATAAGTTATGAATAATTTATTGCTATTGTGTAAATAACATGTAATCATGTAATCCATAAAAAAAGTAACTTATTATTAGTATTTTAAAAAGTAATTTAATCTAATTACAAGTACTTAATTTTTGGAATCTGATGTGACTACATGTAATCAGATACTACCCAGCTCTGGGCAAAACAACAGACAACCCATTGTGTTTTTCATGCACTGGTAAATTTTGTTGGTTTTTAGTTAGTTTGCCTCCATAATATGTTTTCTTTCAGACTACTGGAAAGAAAACATTTAAAATACACTTTTAAGTGTTTATTTATTTTTTTATTTTACATTTTATCTATTTGCATCTCTAATTTTCAACTACAATACATATATTTAAAGGCTGTTTTATCAAACTGAGTTTATTACTCATTCACTGAGCCGGAAATCTGGGTTTTTTTTTGGCTAGTTTTTAGATTTATTCCCGTCTATATTCTGATTTGTTCATATTCAGTGTTTACTGTATTGCATACTTAAAAAATAAAGTTAAAATTTTTTCTTCTTCTTTTTTTTCTGGCTGCTGACAGTATTGATTTATGACAGTTCTGATTTATGCAGTCATAAAAAAAAGATTTAACGTAACAAAAATAAGATAATACATATACTGTGAATATAATATTACAGCAACGTGTGGATGAAGCTAAATGAATAATTAACATAGAATGGAGTAGAAGTAGGAAGCTTTGACACTGAACTTAAAAATGAAAGCACACAAATGAAAATACATTTCACATGACTATTTTGCCTTCCCAAATCTGCGTTTTCATCCAAGCAACTGTGAAAAATTATACAACTGTGGCGTTTTTAATCCAACCGTCGTCTCAAAACAAGTTCTAAACCAAAACTGCATGTTATATAAATACTTGGCAGCATTGTTGGTGTAGACCGGATTGGACTAGAGGGAAGTATGATGAGGTTTCGATGATGGCCAAAAAATGAATTGTTGCGCTACGGGTGACGTCACGCCCGTTGTTTCGGATGACGTTGAGAGAAGCAGGCCGCACGCGCATAGCAGGAACCTACTCTGTCAGATTTCTCTGGATCAAGGTCGTCGATTTCTCCTCAATCACACGGAAATACGGGTAAATATTCGAGCTAAATGGGGTTTTAAGCCACCGCAAGTGTTCGTGGGACGATCTCGAGCTCCCAGCTGTCCGTTTTGTGTGCGTGCCATCACGTCAGCTAGCCGTTAGCGGAGCTAGCGCTTTAGCCTGGCTAGTTGAATATCACAAACAAAATGACTTTCATCCGGTCAGCGATTTCAACACGTTCATCTATAGGTAATAGTAACGACTTTTGAAGGAAAATATTCGCTTTAGGTGTCGTTTTGACGCTGACACCAAGTCGATTTGTTGTTTGTCGCGATCCTCGGGTCAAAGACAAAAATGTTTTTCTAATTGCGGAGCCGCTCTCAGCTGATTTTTCCTGGACGTGCTCCAAAATAACCTTATTTATTCCGCGTATGCTTGGTAATCGGTCTTGCAGATGGTTAAGGTAAACTTCTATTTCAGCATTATACACGTACTCGCTGTTTTTTGTTCGAACTGAAGCGCAACTGTTGCCAGATTGTAAATCGTCATTTGATCAGTAGGCTGTTTAGGTTTCAGTAACCTGGACCATTCTTTGCTTGTTTGAGAAACAAAACGCGAACAAACAAAGGAACTTTTGTTTTCGTGCAGTTTATTGTAAGCCTCTAGCAGGGTCACCAACAAATAAGTCAAACCGTTAAAAGTTGGGTTTTTGCTCACTGTAACGGCAATCCAACAACAGTTTCATTGATAAACATCGTGTCTCTTTTTACTATTCATGTTTAGTGTTTACAAATCTTTTGTTTTATATAGCCATGTCAAGAGTAAATGAACAATTTTTTAAAAAACTTTTCAGCAGTCAAGAGTTTTTGAACAGTAAGATTTTTGTTTTTTTTTAAAGGAGTCTCTTCTGCTCACCAAGCCTGCATTTATTTGATCCAGAATACAGCAAAAGCAGTAATACTGTGAAATATTTTTACTTTTTAAAATAACTGCTTTTTATTTGAATATATTTTAAAATTTAATTTATTCATGTGATCAAAGCTACATTTTTAGCATCATTACTCCAGTCAGTGTCAAATGATCCTTCAGAATCATATCATTCTGATATGCTGTTCAAGAAACATTTTTATTATTATTATTAATTATTTAAAACAGTTATCAATATTTAAAACAGTTGAGTACATTTTTCAGGATTCTTTGATGAATAGAAAGATCAGCATTTTTCTGAAAGAAATTACTTTTGTAACATTACACACTATATCATTCAAAAGCTTGGAGTCATATATTTTTTTGGGAAAGTAATTATAGAAATTAATACAAGTATGCTTTAAATTGATCTGATAAATGCTGTCCTTTTGAGCTTTCTGTTCATCACAGAAACCTGGCTGTTTTCAAATTGAATAATAATAATAATAATAGTAAATGTTTTTGAGTAGCAAATCAGAATATTAGAATTATTTCTGAAGGATGATGTGACTGGAGTAATGATGCTAAAAATTCAGCTTTGTAATTACAGGAATAAATTGCGTTTTAAAATATATTCAGATAGAGGGCAGGTATTTTAAATAGTACAAATATTTCAAAATTGTACTGATTTTGCTGTGCTTTGGATCAAATAAATGCAGGCTTGGTGAGCAAAAGAGACTTCTTTAAAAAATAAACAAATGTGATTTATTAAAGAAATGATTAGTAACACTTTTAAAGTGTCCTTGTTACAGTTACATGTGTTTATAGTACTAACTGTAAATTATGCATAATTATAAGCAACTAACCCTAACTCTATAGCAATTACATGTTGGTAATACTATTGCTTTGTACTTGTTTCTGTAGTTATATTGCAACAAGGACAACTTAAAGTCTAATCAAATTGTTTGCTCAACAGTAAAAATTGTGCCATTGTTTATTCACCCTAATGTCATTCCAAACCCGTGTGCTGTTTATTTCTTTCATGGAATACAAAAATAGTTTTCACATTAATTTTTTCATACAACAACAGTTCACACTGACCATTGGCTGTCAAGCCACAGAAAGGACAAAAAAGCACCGCAGATGTCTACTGTGACTCATATGCTGTATTCATACAAAGCTATCACGTGGCTTGTAAGAAGACTTGTAATATCGCATATGAGTTGTATAACTTTTATGGTCTTTTATAGGCCTTTTTAGAGCTTGATTGTCAATGGATTCAAGGTTTAATTGAAAAGATCTATCTGAAGTTCATTTTTCAGTTTCACAGAAGAAAAATATAATATCATACAGCTTAGGAATGACATTGTGTAAATAAATATTGACAATTAAAATTTTTAGATGATATTTCCTTTTATGTCAGGTCAGGTCAAATTCTGCTTATGAAATGCTAATTCTTAAACCCCATTTTTAGGATCGCCCTCTCCCGTCCCCCTTACCCCCCTTCTCAAACAGCATGGCTCAGGAGACAAATCAGACGCAGGTGCCAATGCTTTGCACTATGGGATGCGGTTTCTATGGTAACCCTCGCACCAATGGAATGTGTTCTGTTTGCTACAAGGAACATCTGCAGAGACAACAAGGTGGGGGGCGAAACAGTCCCCCAGGTGAGAAAGGTAAGATACTATGTCACGTGCACATATTGCATTAGAAATCTGTTCACCTAAGTTTTGAAGTTCATGCTTATGTTCCTGTTTCTTCCAGCTGCCACATCTCCTGTAGGTTCCCCAGGTGCCTCTGCGGTAACGGTGGAGTCCACCCCTGTACCCACTACGGAAGCCGTTACCCCGCCTGAAGAACGCACGTCTAGGTAAGAAGGACTTTATAAATCTGAGACTGTTCATGCTTCAGTTGGTATAAACTACAGTCTGTTGCTCAGTGCTAATCTCGTAATGAGCACAAGCTGCTTATGATGGTATAGGAAGGAATTATAACAAATAACCCCTGAATTTGGTTGAATTGTGTGTATGCAGTAGTTCGCCCAGCCCAGTAACCCAGCAGATGACGGCTATGAGCATCTCCCAGGACACGGCAACCACTGATTCAGACAGAGCAGAAGTGGAGGAAGAAGAGGAGGAGGGTTCATCTAAAAGCACAGGTCTGCTGTGTCTCATATATCGAGGGGTGAGAACCAGAAGGGCGTAAGTGACATTTTTGTAAGTGAGATAAATGTCAAATGAAAGCTCTTGTTGAGCTCTTTCTACTGGCAAAAATATACTGTTATCCATGAGTGTACAAATTTTTATTATGAACGACTGAAATTAGTACACAAAGTCATATCAAACTATGGTAAATTTTTGTTTTAGCCCTCCTGTAAAGTTAGTGAAGTGTCACTTACGCCTTTCTGGTTCTCATCCCTTGATATGCACATTGTACAAAATGGGGTTATAGCTAACTAAAACTACACTCTTAGAAATAAAGACACAAAAGCTGTCACTTGATACCTTTTATGTACTAATATGTACTCTTTAGGTACTAATTTGTACCTTTAAGGTACCAATATGGACCCTTTAGGTACAACAAGGGACTGTCTCAGTGACAGCTTTCGTCCCTTTATTTCTAAAAGTGTAGGGATGAACCGAAATGACAATTCTAGGCCAAAACAGAAAATTCTGGATGCACTTTGCTGAAAACCAAAACTGGTGATGCTTTTTGATGATTTATTGTTTTATTAATTAGTATAAAATAATTTTGCAAGTCTTTTTAATTAAACTCAACAATTTATGATACTAAATTTTAAAAAAGTACATACCAATAAAATAACCACACATTTATTGACCATAAAACAACACAATTGGATGGAAAATGTATTAATATTAAATATCAGTATACATTTTTTTCGGTTCTGTGCAAAAGAATCAGATTTAACTGATTTTTATTAATTTTTTTTTTTTTTTAATTATCAAAAACCACAAATGCCATTTTCGGCCGATAATTTTTTTGCTGCCAAAATTTCGGTGCATCCATAACTAAAACCATAAAATAGTCTTCCAAATTATTTGTTATATTGTTAAAAAATATAAAAAACACAATATAAAATAATTTTGTAGGATTTTTAATTTAACTTTTTTTTTTTATTTAAATTCCGAATTTAAAAAATACATGGCAATAAAATAACCACACTTTTATTGAAAGTAAAACAATACAATTGGATGGAAAATTTATTAGTATTAAATATCAATATATATTTTTTTCAGTTCTGTGCAAAAGAATCAGATTTAACTTATTTTTAGTTATTTGTATTTTTTTAAATGATCAAAAAACAAAAATGCCATTTTCAGCCAATACTTATCAGTGGCCAAAACTAAAATCATAAAATAGTCTTTCTAATTATTTATTATTTTATTAAATAATATAAAATATATATATATTTTTTTATCTAACTCAACAATTTATAATACTGAATTTAAAATATACATGCCAGTAAATTAACCACACTTTTGTTGAAAAGAAAGCAGTACAATTTGATAGAAAATATATCAGTATGAAATTTCAATATATTATTATTATTATTATTATTTTCAGTTCTGTGCAAAAGAATCAGATTTAACAGATTTTTGTTTATTTATTAACAAAAATGCCATTTTCAGCGGCCAAAATTTTGTGCATCCCTAACTAAAACCACAAAATAGCCTTTGTTCCTTGAACTAAAATAAACTTTAACTAAAATAAAATTACTTAAGATTAAAAAAACTATAATAACGCTGATCATTCTTGGTCTTCTTATTTGTAACAATTGAATAATCATTATCAGCGTTTAATTTTAAAAAACAGTTTCATTTTAGAGGCACATTTCTTTGGTTATTTAAACTGTTTTGCTGCTTTCATAATGTGAAAAGCATTTTGCAAAAGAATTTTGTGTTTTCATAATTATTTGTATTTATTATTTTATCTATTTTTTATGATAAAAACCATTGCATACATAGTATAGTCTGCATTTTTAATGACTGTATATTGTTTGATTATTTAGCAGGGATGTGACGAGATCCTCGCAAAACATGTTGCAGTGTTTACATTAGAGCTGCACCATTAATCCTTAAAATATCAAGGTCTCGATTCAAACACCTACGTAACCTTATTCCTGAAATTACAATTGATTTAGCCATGTGTATTAGGACTGTTTCACATCGCGAGTGTCAGTGGAGCGTGAGAAGCACGTTTTATCGCTGCCCATGTTAATGAATCAGAGGGCCGGGATAAATGTGAACGCAGAAAGAGCAACACAAACAGTCCTTTTAACCACATTATAAGCATTATTTCTGTGTTACAGATATTAAAATAATAAACGTACTGGAATAATAGTTTATAGTTTGGGTATAAACACTTATTGTGTGCAGTAGCGATCAAAACGAAAGTATGTATTGTAACGCTTATCCTCTTGGCGACAACTGCCCGTTTAAAAAAAAAAAGTATGTCATTGAATCATTCATTCAGATTTCAATAGTCAAACAAGTCTTAATGAAGTGAGATACTGACTCCTTCATTGAATGTTTTTTATTTTTTTGTTTAAATGAATATATGTTTTTCAAAGACTTAAGCAATGAACAGTTTATCAGAACCACTAGTAAATTATTTTGTTTAGTTTTCTAATCTTCTTTTTTCTCCGGAATCGTGAGAGAATCATGGTCTCCGATTTATTAAAAAACACTGGGATTTATCCAGAATCGTGAAGCTCTTGTTTAAATGTTGTTTATTACTACATATAATTCATTAAAATGGAAGTTTAATTTCATAAAGTTCAAAATCCACCTACATTTTTTTTTTTTTGCATTTTGTCTTTTTCACTTGAATAAAAGACTATTTTCCCTATATGTTTCATCAGTGAGGATTTCTTAAGAAAAGTTTAAAAAACTTGACTTGTCTTGTTCTCGTGAACCCCTTCTCGTCTCGTCTTGTGGGATAAGTGTCTCGTCACGCCCCTATTATTTAGTGAGGCATGGAATATCCTAGAAAAAAAATAAAAAAGGCTAGTTGTTATAGAAGTTTTATGTAGTATTATGCAGTTTTGATTCTGATATATTTGATCTTGTTCATTTATGGTCGATAATTAAACACCATAATAATATAAAAATAAGAAACAAACTTGAACAACCCTATTCAAATGAAAGCCCTGCTTTCAGTTCTCTTCATGGGGAGATATGAATACTGATGATTCATTAAATCATTTATCAGTGTGTCAGAGTATCATGTTGCCTCAGAAGCTCGTTGTGTTTTAAAAATGATCTGTCAAAGGCTGACCACATCTTTAATCACAGGGCCAGTAGGGGAAGCTGCACAGGCTTCATCAGACGGAGATCAGACTCCTGACAAGAACAAAAAGAAGAATCGATGCTTCATTTGTAGGAAAAAAGTTGGCCTCACGGGTAAGAACCAAGGGAAGAGGTTTTTGTTTTCCGAATGACGGCTGGGCCGCACTTATCTTTGAGCACTTTACAAAATACAGCTGTTTGTTTTCCTGTTTAGTTAGTCAGCAGACAGTCTCTTTCTAGTTTTAGTATTAAAGCTCAAATATTCACTTATAATGCAAGCTTGATTCCATTGCATATGTTCACACATACAAACATGCATAGACTTGCGTGCATCTAGACATATTGATAATATAAAAAAAAATTCTTTATCACCAATTCAGCATATTAAAATGATTTCTGAAGGATCCTGTGACTGGAGTAATGGTTGCTAAAATTCATCTTAAAAACAGAAAAGTTAAACTGTTTTACGATATGTTTTCACTGTATTCTTTTTACTACCAAAATTCAATAAAATACAAATCAGTTGATTTTAGTTCATTTGTCGTTTTCTATCTTTAGTCAGATGACATACTGCAGGTTAGTGTTGCATTTCACATGGTCCTGCTGGTATCCTGCCTGTTCTTTGGAGATCTCAATGATAAAATTGGTATTCATTTGAAATACATGGCCGATTGAAAGACTGAATCGACTTTCCTTTATGTCTGTAGGCTTTGACTGTCGCTGCGGTAACCTGTTTTGCGCTATCCACCGTTATTCTGACAAACATGACTGTCCCTACGACTACCGAGGAGCCGCCGCCGCCCGCATCCGCAAGGAGAACCCCATCGTGGTAGCTGAGAAAATTCAAAAGTTATGAGGACTGACGGCTAAACGAGCAAAAATTGTTTGACCTGCAAGTTTTGGAACCATGGCGCTGAATAACACCATTCTAAACTGGGTTCATTTCTTCATTGTAGGATAAGGTGGGTGGGGTTGTAGGGTACAGCCCCTGCTTGGCGACTCCCTAAACTATCATCTCCCTGTCTCTCCCAGAAGGGCGGTGTAGAGGTGTGTGTGTGTGTGAGTGAATGTGTGACATGTTGAGAGAGGTGTGCGAGTGTGTCGTTTTCTTTTTTTTTTTCTAGAGAGCCAGGGAGAAGAGGGATTGGTTGTCAGGTGGGCATCCATGTGCACCGGGGGGAGGGTGGACTCTTTAGTTTTTACCCTGGCATTGATTTTTGTTAGGATATTAACATTATTTTTTTATAGGATCCCTGAGATGTGGGTTCAGGAGTCTTGATTTGGAAAGGGTGGGCGGGGTGGGACATCGAGCTTGGTGGGAACTTGATGTTGAAGAATATAGATTTTAATGACTACTCCCACATTTACCCATGTAAAATTCTTTTACTGTGTTATTCTTTTGTTTCTCTATTCTGATTAATTATCCCGACATGTCAAATCCCAGCCTGTGCATTTAAAAAATATTTCTCTTTTATATATTGACTTATCATGCTAATGTTGGGTGCATGAATAGTTATCGGACGGGGTTCGAAGGGGGGTGGGAAGGGGTGTAGCAAGAGCCTTGACATAAGCGAGTGACTGAGATATTTTTTTTTTCTTTCCTTTTCTGTTTTAATGAGTGTATGGCATCAGAAGATCTATATTAATATATTGTACGTAGCTTGAATTGTGTGATTGCATTCTATTTATTTTGTATTATCATTTGGTCGGTTGGTACTGGAGGATTGGAAGCATGTGTCCAAAAAAACAGTAGGTGATCCCTTAATGATATTTACATATGCATTTTTAAGAATTATAGGATTGGGCTTTTCAGAATCAAAGCACAAGATCGATTTTCAGTCGCACAAATGCAACAAAAGTGCAGTTAGTGTAGGATCCTCGGTGCTGTACGGAACCTAGCAGGCCCGTTATTGCTAACGCACGCCAGCGATGAACTTTTGCCCTCAGAGTCGCAGAGAGCAACGTGTTCGTTAACCACCAGCAGACCAATGAATGATGCTAATGGAACCGGCTACTAATGTTGTTAATTAGGCGACGCCTTTCCGTTCCAAAAACATGTCATGGTGGAAGATGTACACACACTTCCCCAACAGATAAACATTGCATGCTCGCACAAACATTTGGCCAAATGCAGAGTTTGCTACAGCCGCATTAACACTGCAGCGCGAATGTAAAACAAAGCGCCCCATTGCATGGGCAAATGGAGCCTGCTTTCTAAATGAACAGGATCTAATGTAAATACAATGTGGCTGCCATTCTAAAATAGAATGTTTGTGGTTTTAGACAGAACAGGAAAGGTTATGCAGGAAAAAATTTGTTTTGTGTGTATGTAGTGTTTATTAACTACCCATATGTAAGGAGAAAGGTGCAACGTGGTGTTCTCTGTCATCCTTTGAGTGAATTCTGTGTCTTTGTGCTGGTTGTGTTTTTAATTACTTTTTTGTTTGTTTTGTATAAGGGCTGAAACAACCATTTTGTATTTTTATCCTTAATGTTGTCCAGCAATCTTCCCTCATAACGTCTCGCACATTTTTCCACGATTCATAAACAGTCCCTTGACTTGTTGAAAGCAACTTGGTGGATGTATCCGATTTGAAGTCCTGGTAATGACCTTGCTGCTTTATTAAGGAAATAACCTGAGCTTTAATTAGCACCGTCTGTGATGGCAGCATTATCCTCAGTGGGGCTGCCAGCTCAAGAAGGCTTTTGTGAAAGGCAGGTGTAAGTGGCTCAGCGAGCTGGCATGTGAACACGCCATGCTTGGCTGAGCCGGCATCCTGACAGCCTTTTAATGAGGGTTTGGATCTCACGCTTTCTGTCTGCTGAAGGATAATCCCACCTTTCTTGGGTTTGAGTGTTGGGATACAGATGGGTGAAGGCCATGTCAGTGTATTGGAATGCTGCACTGGACGTAGTGTGGTTGGGCACAAATACTGTGAATGTAGTCAACCGCTTGACTATGAAGCTCCAGTAGGTTGAAAGCCAGTTGGTCGCCTCTAATGTTGCCTTCAGTGTCTTATCAGACCGTTATCCCTTCTATGCTAGCAATGATTAACCGCCGTGATTGCATGTTATTGAGCAAAACAGAGAAGTGACTTCTTCCTTACACGTAACTGAAGAAGAATTGCCTTGATTTTAGGGTTGTTGAGATTCATTTTTCTCCCAGTAGTTCATTAGAACATTCGAACGGGTGACGTGAGTTTCAGCTCAGGCGTGTTCGGCAGTACGTTTAACCAGCGCTCATAAATTAATTTACCAGCGTGCCCAGTCCCCCAGAGACACCACCAGATACCTTTTTGTTTTCTTTTTAAATTTAGGATTGTATGATGTGTATGAGTAAGTATAAAACCAATAAAATCACAAAGTTTATTTTAAATTTACACAATGCCTTGTGTGGTTCTTTTGTTTAGTGCATCTGACCATCTAAAGCAATGAACAACATTAAACTGACACTTTTTGAGCTTGTTTATATTAGAAGTAGTACCAGAGGTACATGTCATCTTAGATTGGACAACTTTTGAGTAGTCTTGGATAAAAAGCGGCCTTGGATCCAGAAGGTTGAAGAATTAGTTGACCTCCAGAATAAAACTTTACTGATCATTTACTCACACCCATGTCATACAAGATGTTCATGTCTTTCTTCAGTCGAAAAGAAATTAAGGTTTTTGAGGGAAACATTCCAGGATTTTTCTCCACATTGTGGACTTTAGTGGGGATCAACTGCAATTTCACTGCAGCTTCAAAGGGCTCTAAACGATCCCAGCCTAGGAATAAGGGTCTTGTATAGTGAAACGATACGTCATTTTTCTTGGGGGGGGAAAAAAAAAGAAAAAAAAAGTATATACTTTTTAACCACAAATGCTCGTCTTGCATTAGCTCTGTGATGCACTTTCACAACTTCACACTTTACGTAATCATGTTGGAAAGGTTATGTGTGGTTAGTTCTTGTCTGCGTACTTTGGTTCAAAAAGGTAGGTCGAAAAACTCCATCTTATTTTCTCCTCCAACTTCAAAATTGCCCAATATCGTTTTTTTGGAAAGGCCGTTTGACTTTCTTTGCATGCTTGCTTTGTAAACACTGGGTTGGTACTTCTACCTACATCACTCATGACCTTTCCAACATGACTACGTAGAGAGGTCAGGCTAGTGCAAAATGAGCATTTGTGGATTAAAAAGTGGGATTTTTTTTTTAGAAAATGACAGATTGTTTAGCTAGACAAGACCCTTATTCCTCAGCTGGGGTTGTGTAGAGCCCTTTGAAGCTGCATCGAAACTGCAGTTTGGACCTTCAACCTGTTGGCCACCACTGAAGTCCAATATATGGTTTTCCTTAAAAACCTTAATTCCTTCTCAACTGAAGAAAGAAAGACATGAACATCTTGGATGACATGGGGGGTGAGTAAATTTAAATTTTATTTATTTTATTCTGGAAGTTAATAACTAAAGATACTCTTTAAAAATAAAGAATATTTTGAAGAATATTTTAATCATCTTAAAAACATTTTCCTACTATAATGCTTTATGGTAGGAAAAGGTTTTTAAGAAGATTAAAATACTCTTGTAAAAAAAAAAAACAAAAAAACAATGGAAACATTCCATATATGAAGAACAAAATTCATGTTCCAAGGGTCTTAAAGGAATAGTTTTCCCAAAACACAAAGTTGGCTGAATGTGTACTCACCCTCGGGCCATCTGAAATATAGGTGAGTTTGTTCTTCTTTAGAACAGATTCGGAGAAATTTAGCCTTACATCACTTGCTCATCAAAAGGTGAATGGGTGCCGTCAGGATGAGAGTCCTAACGGCTGATAAAAACATAACAATAATCCACAAGTAATCCACAGAACTTCAGTCCATCAGTTAATGTCTTATGAAGTAAAAAACTGTGTATTTGTGAGAAATCCACATTTTGACTTTGAACTGGATTCTGGACAAATTAAACATTGTCATATAAAATGTAAAAATATTACTATAAAGACCAAAATCAATTGTAATGCTTTGATATGCCAATAAGAAAGCTTTATTTTTTAAAAGTGTAGTGTGTTTTGAACATTTACTTGTAAACTAGATCTGTAAGCAGAGAAAATGTCCTGTGTCTGTATATGAATCATCCTTATTACTGCCACATCGGCAGCTGCCCACTTCATCCTGTTTAACCACAGACAGTTTGTCTTCCATCACAGCTGGCTACTGTATGTGGGCACTTATGTGGTTTTTAGTCTATGGTCTTAAATGGCTTGACATTTATCTGTGAGATTTAATGTTACCACATATTTCCACTGTATATTCTTCACCTTTGTAGGCTTATTAAATGAGTGCAAAGAAAAAGGAAGGAGTGTTTTTTTTTGTTGTTTTAATTCAGTTCCTTATAAGTTCACACGTTTTCTCTGCCTGGAAGGGCCGGAAAGATAATCACTTCTCCGCACAGACAAAGCATCTCCACCCTTTCTCACTAGTGATCTAAATTTTCCTTGGTATTTTGAAGTCTTAGGTGTAAAGTGATTTGATTGTCTTTCACGTTCGTTGAAAAAAAGTGAAAACAAGCTACACAAAAGCATTTTTAATAGGCTATATACATTAAGACTTGTATATATTCTTTTACACTTTTTTTATTAAAGAGTATTTATTGGTGAGAAACGTTATGAACTAAGCCATGGAACTTTATAAAGTTGTCCATGTTTTAAATAGTAGTAAGACAAAGTAGTTATATGTTTTATATTTTAGTTTTTTATATATATACTGCGGCCCATTTCTCAACAAATAGTGGGTTGTCTGATTTGAAAGTAACGTTAAATGATTTGGTATACGATGCACATACACAACTTCATTTAAATAAAAGTATTTGGTAGATGTCTCTTGCGAGTGTAATCATCAGCTGTCTGGAAGATTTTACATCGCAACGCCAGCAAATCTGACAGAAGTTCCTGGGATGCTCCTCCCTCGCTGTCCCGTCAGCGTAATTTCCGGATGCGGGTACAGTAAAGAGCAAAGACGTTTTAACAAAAGGACTGTCATCCACTTTGCATGATTTCCGCACTGACGACTCGTCGAGTCACGTGTGACTTAGCGGACCCTCTGATTGGTTAAATGCCTCTCGACAATGTGCAGAAGCTTGACACAATGTTTTTTTTTTTTTTGTAAAAATACAGTAGAATA
>JAHKKF010534723.1:0-29437 GCA_019740295.1 Labeo calbasu
TGACAAAATTTGCCACGTACTGTACCTGATATGTTTTCAAAATTATTAACCTTGAATGTGGAACCAGATTGAATCGTGAAATTGTCAATGCCCAGCTATACTAGTCTGTGATTTTTTTCTTAAATAATTTAATAAAAATAACCAACTCAGAGTCATGTTTGTGTTTTTATCCAGAACTGCTCTGACCAATTCGTTCGGACGAATTCAAACAATTCCAGACTAATTTGTGAGTTCTTTTTAAATGAATCATTAAGAACAACCAGCAAAACAACCATAAAAAAATACACATCATTGTATTTTAATTGCCATTACGGGTAATTAACTTAGAAAAGTGAGACACAACAAACGTGGCCCATTTGCTCATGTCCAACGCAGTCCCCTTAAGGCAAGCAAGCATTCCTTCTGCCCTCAAAACACACCATGTTTATTATAAGCCTAACCCAGCAGTTCCCACAGCCCAACAATGGCAATCCCTTAATGGCTGTAATTGTTCAGGCCTGACAGGTGTGAGAGGCCGTGACCACATCAGGGAATGTAGAGCTGGACTTTGAGCTATAAGACAAGCGAAATCACTCTCCAAAGAGAAAAAGGACTCTAAACTAATTCCGTAAAGTGCTTCTGAGCGCCATGTTGGAGTCCCTGAGCACTCGTGTGCAGCGTAGGAAAAAAGCGCCACTGTAGATTCCTTTCCGAACATGTACAGGGTAGTTTTCGGCGTGTAATGAAGACAGATTTGGTATGTGGGCGTCAAACTGATCCAGACAGACGTGAGGTCTGTTTTTTATTTGATGGTGCGGAGCATTCAAGAGACATTTGGGAGCTAATCTGACTATTAATGTTAGTAATAATAGCAAGGATTACGGCCAAATCCCACATCACTTATGGTCGCGGACAGGCACGTACAGAGACCACAGACGTGTATGGACTTAATAGCGAACAAGTTGTCACATCTCCATTCAAACCTGTTGGACAGAGCTGGAGAGAAGCACTGATTAGGACCAGACATGGAGATTCAGCAGATGTCCAACAGAAAGCTATAGTTTGAACATTACTTCTGCAACAGCAGATATTACGCATTGCTACACTACACACAGCACCTTTTTAACCTGAAAATGATTTGGAAATTTCCCTAATAACGCCTATCTTTATATAACGATGCTCGTCTCAACACCTTGAATTCCTCAGCTGACAGCCGTGCTGCCAATAGCAAACAAAAAATCTGCAGAAATACAGAGATGAGTGACGTTCAATTGAACCCAAAAGGATTCCTGTCTGAAATGTCAACAATAGACCACTTAAGCTGCTCTTAAGGAACAAGTGGTGAACTTCAATACACAAAAGCACCACAAATACATCCAAACAGCTGCTGATCTGCCTTGTAACCAAAAATGTCAGCACCATGCTGTGTAGGATCTGGTCTGTGACACACTGCTAAAAATAGAGGGTTTCAGACGTGCACAAGCCCAGTCTCGGTTTGACTCTTACAGCCGATGCCATGATGATAGATATGAGTAGTTCGGTTTTGACGATACCGCATCTCGCTTCTCGCAGACAGACCTGTGCATGCAGAATTCAATCCGCAGTTAAGTGAAAACAGTCTCGGCTGCCAATAGAGAATTTGTATACTGCTGAGCAGGAGTTTAATTAGAGGCAGGATCGGTGTACAAAACGTCTACCTTTAGTGGACCTTGATTGGATCGAGACCACAGTAAACACCCAAGAAAGGACACTAAAGACAGACACACTTTTACTTCTGAACAAGAGCAGATGCTTGATATTAGACGCAAATCAACAAGGTTGCAGGCTTACAGAAATAATCAAAGGAGACACATTTATCCTCTAACCTTCACTCAGCAAACGTTAATGTAAAAAAAACACATATTTTCTCTAAAATACTTTAAGAGTAACTTATTTTTTTAATCAGAGAAGTCAAGAAGTCAATTCACAACGTTTCATTTAGTTAAACTGTTTTAAACAATGTCACAATTACACAATGTTATTTGCTAAATGAACAAGAAAGAATTCGATTAAACTATTTACATACATCAATAGCAATATTAACCAGCATACGAAATCATTTTAAAGCAAATCATTAAATGAACATGATAAATGTCAAAATGTCAATTAACAGTCATATAATTTAGATTTATAAATACAGTCATGTATCAACAACGATCAAACATACATACAAGCTCAGCAAATACAGTAAAGAGAAAATTAACTGTACTCGCTTGATGTGCAAGAACAAAAAAGCTCAAATATGACCCTGGACCACAATACCAGTCATAAGGGACAATTTTTGGAAATTGAGACTTATACATTATCTGAAAGCTGAATAAATAAGCTTTCCATTGATGTATGGTTTGTTAGAATAGAACAATATTTGGTCGAGATAA
This sequence comes from Labeo calbasu, assembly GCA_019740295.1. Lineage (NCBI taxonomy): Eukaryota > Metazoa > Chordata > Actinopteri > Cypriniformes > Cyprinidae > Labeo > Labeo calbasu. The sequence goes on from JAHKKF010534723.1 coordinate 2,397, forward strand.
AACAATTTGAAAAAATTCGTCCAAATTAGGTTCTTAGCAATGCATATTACTAATCAAAAATTAAGTTTGGACATATTTACAGTAGGAAATTTACAAAATATCTTCATGGAGCATGGCCTTTACTAAATATCCTAATGATTTTTGGCATAAAAGAAAAATACAGTGCATTTTTGGCTATTCCCACAAATATACCTGTGCTAAGACTGGTTTTGTTGTCCAGGGTCACAAATGTGTTTCTTGTGCATCAACCAAGCTTGGTTGAGCTGCCTTTTATCATATTTGATGTGCTCCGTGTAAGTGTGTTGATCAGTGTTTATAAATAAATAATTAAGATCATAAAAAAAAGATTTGTTTTAGATAAGTCTTTAAAGTTTTTTAAAAGCATTTTGATGAATAAACTTTGGAAAATGGAGGCACAGAATTCTCTCAGGTTTCAAATATTTTTCCATGTGTTTCGAAGAAAAGTAAAAGTCTTTTGGGTTTGGAACAACATGAGGCTGAGTAACTATTGACTTTTCATTTTCAGTGAACTATCCTTTTAAATCTAGAGAAGCTTTTAAAAATAATACATTTTAACACACGCAATATTCACCATACTAGTCAATTATTACACTGTCAACAAAAAATAAAGAAAGCCTGAACATCGCTTCCTCTTCTGCATAATGGCTGTAATAATAAAAGTGGATGTGTACAATAATAGGGATATGTGGACAACATAATCTAGTCTAAAGGTCTACAAAAGCCATACTGTTTTTCAGAAAGTGCAGTTAGCAAATCTGACCCAGGACATAAGGGAACTTCCCATCGTTGAGAGAAGAGACGCTATGCACTCACTTCCCATAAGGCACTCTTTACATGGATTCATAAACATTGCAAGCGTATTAGAAGGTTTTCAACCAATTAAGAGAGTGCACTTAAAACCGACACAGAACGTTTAACCCCTATATAAAATCACATATGTGATCCTGGACCACAAAACCAGACTTAAGTAGCATGGGTATATTTGTAGCAATAGCCAAAAATACATTGTATGGGTCATAATGATCGATTTTACTTTTATGCCAAAAATCATTAGGATATTAAGTAAAGATCATGTTTTATGAATATATATTGTTTTTTTTCCAACCGTAAATATATCGAAACTAAATGTTTGATTAGTATTATGCATTGCTAAGAACTTCATTTGGACAACTTTAAAGGCGATTTTCTCAATATTTAGATTTTTTTGCATTCTCAGATTCCAGATTTTCAAAAACTTGTATCTTGGCCATCCTATGAAACCATACATCAATGGAAAGCTTATTTCTTCAGCTTTCAGATAAATCTCAATTTCAAAAAAAATCAAAAAGACATAAAAATCAGCAAGACGTGATTGTGAGTGCCACATTACTACAAGGGCACAAAAAAGGAAGTGATGCTTCAGAGTAGCACCCTAATGAAACCTGATTCTACACAGCCCGCCAACATCTACAAGACCAACCACATCTCATGTCAGTAAGTTAAAAGTGAAGTGTGTAATATGCACAGACAGCTAAAAGTAAACCATTAGTAGGATGATTTCCCAGAAGGGTTTAAACACCATGACGCTATCAAAACATCGTTCTGTTTGTTTGAGCATCATGACAAGCCTGACGCAGATAAAGTTCAAGGCAGGACCAACGGACGGCAATGAAAGTTCTTGGAGCACATGTCTGAAAAATAATAATGAACTTGAATACATTATTTTTGCGATTCTATTTGGTGACACTGAAATAAGATAAACGAAAACGAAAAAATTTAGATTAAAATACTGGATAATAGACTGTTGCAATACTCTTTGGCACAACAGAAACTATTTAAAAGCAGAATAAATGAATAAAGTAAAATAACAAATACAATAAACTTATATAATACTGTTTAGTTACACAAAAAAATAAAATAAAATAAACAAAACAATATATTTAGGACAAATTAATAAAATGACAGACAGACTTAAAGGAAAAGTCCACTTCCAAAACAAAGATTGACATAAAATGTACTCACCATCCAAGATGTTCATGTGTTTCTTTCTTCAGTCGTAAAGAATTGTTTTTTGAGAAAAACATTTCAGCATTTTTCTCCATGTAATGGACTGCTATGGTGCCCCAATTTTGAACTTCCAAAATTCAGTTTAAAAGCGGCTTCAAACGATCCCAAATGCAGCCGAGAAAGAAGGGTTTTATCTAGCGTAACGATTGGTTATTTTCATAAAAATAATACAATTTATATACTTTTTAAATGTCAAACACTCATCTTGTCTTACTCTGCCTGGACTGTTTTTTTCCGGTTCATGACAGTTAGGGTATGTCGAAAAACTTCCATCTTATGTTGTCCCTCAACTTTAAAATCATCGTATATCGCCGTTTTAAATTTTTGGTAAAGGGTGTTTCATCTTCTTTGCATGTTCACTTCGCAAAGACTATGTCAGTACTTCTGCAGCGATGTAGGATGATTTTAAAATGATTTTTGAAGTTGAGGGAGAAAATATGATTGGAGTTTTTCGCCATACCCTGTCTTGGGATCGTTTACAACCACATTTGGGATCGTTTGAAGCCGCATTTAAACTGCATTTTGGAAGTTTAAAATCGGGGCACCATATTAGTCCATTATATGGAGAAAAATGCTGTAAATGTTTTCCTCAAAAAACAATTTCTTTACGACTAAAGAAATAAAGACATGAACATCTTGGATGACAAGGGGGTGAGTACATTATATGTGAATCTTTGTTTTGGAAGTGGACTTTTCCTTTAAACAGTGGACATGGGATGATGATGATAGGGCCCTCACAAAACCCCAATAAACATGTCACATAAGAAAACCCATTCAGACACCGAGAAAGAGAAGATGGGTCACGACCCCCACATTTCCTCAAGCACGCCATTCAATTTGGACAAGGCAAACAGCGCTGATTACAGGGCGTTATCTATAGATTAACTTCATAAAGGCATAATAAAGGTTAAATATGGCTTAGATTACAGCTGAAACAATACAGTGCCCATCTTATGCGCCAGTCTAATCCTAAAACAACACAGCGAGAGTTTCGTCTACACTGGGAGAGAGAGGCAAATCCGCAGATCTGAAACATACGACTGATGTGCATGCGGAGGTGAAGCCCTGCTTGTCTCCATGGAAATGGAGCTCGAAAAAAAACCCCAAAAAACAAAAAAAGACAAGAGTTTGGTCACGTTGGCCCTTTGTAACTAACATAAATAAATAAAAGACGGGAATTCATTTAAAACACACCAGGGTTGTTCCAGCAGCCCCTGGAGACGGACTCTGCCGAGGGGGAGATGAAAAGAAAGTCTTACAGCTGAGGGCCGGAGGGGGTCCGACTTCTTTTGAAACTGTGGCGGCTGTGTTTTTGAGCTCTTCACTTCGGCTTAACCAGCGCGATTCTCATGGCCCTTTATGGTCAAACTCTGAACACATGATTACGGACCCCTGAACATGGGGTAAAAGTCTATATGGACCAGCTGATGAAGTCTCTCCATAATAGGTTAAAACCAAGAGGAAGACCCTTTGCCGCTGTCAAACAATGACTGTCAAACAGTAAAAATATATATTTAGGGTGAATCTCACAAAATCAGTCAAGGGTATAGCTCATTTATCCACCCTATATAAAAAGAAACAAATATTTTATTTATTTATTTTATTTTATTTTCAATTTCTTTTGTTACTTTTTTATTCAGATAGGACAGTGAAGAGATGACAGGAAAGTATTAGGTGGAAAGAAGAGAGCAGGATCGGCAAAGGACCGAGACGGGAATTGAACTCGAGTCGCCGCAAGCACAGTCACGCTGTTTATGTCGACAAAAACAAACAAACAAACAAACAAACAAACAAACAAATATAATATTTTACCATTAAAGTTATTTAAATACATTAAAAAATGAAATTGCTTTTATGTCAGTAAAGCACTAAACTCTAATTAAAAAAATAAATTAATTATTATTTATTTTAATAATGTATTATTATTATTATTATTATTATTATTATTATTATTACTACACAATTTTATATGTAATAATACATGTTACTTTTATACATCAATAAATATTGTATAAAACATTTCACATTTTATAATTGGAGTGTCATAATTAAAAATATAACAACATTTCTAAAAAATACAAATAAACATGCAATATACACAAAATTAGCCTATTTTAATTATGTAATATTATTATTACTGCACATAATTGTGTGTGAAGCTCATATTTCAACCCTATATAAAAAAAATATAACATTTTACCATTAAGGTTATTTAAATACACAAAAAACACACAGAAATAAAAATAAATAAATAATAATAATAATAAATAAATAAATAAATAAATAAATGCAAAAGTATTTATTTATTATTTTAGATTTTTAGATTTTATTATTATTACTATTATTATTATTATTATTATTATTATTATTATTATTATTATTATTAGTTTATTTTTAATGTAATAATAGAACTAGTGACTTTACATATATGGTTATCCAAATGTATTTGTATGGTAATGCAAAACTATTTATTTATTATGATTTATTATAATTGGGGTGTAATAATTAAAAATATATATAAAAAACATTTACAAAAAAAATAACAATAGACATACACAACATACACAAAAATAGTATAAATTTAATTTTACAATTAGTATTTAATTATGTACTATTATTATTACTGCACATAATTGTGTATAATTTTATATGCAACTATAAATAAAGATCTACAATATAATAAAATTATCTCAATTGGACATTTATGAAAAGGTTTACTACCATATCAATTAACCAAATTAAGTCATGAGCAGGTAACAAAATGCTATGAACATTCAGAGTGAGAAGCCTACGTCATCTATGATCACGTCACAACTACAATTAACTATATCAACTACTGCAAGACAAACCATGTCCCTTGCTTGCAGTTCAGAAAAAGGACACTGGGCTTTTTCCATACTTTAAAAGGAACTGTGACTTCAAACCACCACAGCAAAGAGAAGCACAACCTCCCCCATGTGTGTGTGTGTGTGTGTGTGTGTTTGTGTGAAGCAGCAGCAAGCCTATGAGTGATTATCTCCCAAGCCATCACGTGAAGCGTTTGGATCTAACTATAGCAGCACTTCACTTCAAGGGGAGAAGACACTTGAAGCCCCCTCCCATCTCACTTCCTCTGGTAGCCCCTGTAGACTCTCAGATGAAGAAAAAAAAAAAAAAAAAAAAAAAAAATCAGGACGCTTTCACAATCCTGCAGTTCTCTTCCACAATTCCTCCTTTGACAAACAACAAAGTAAACATATATTAAAAGGGCATGTACGATAGAAAACAAACACTTGATGTACCATGTAGACATGTTTACCCTTTGACAACACAAAAGCCTCTCACCAGTCTACCCAGGCCATTTATAGAAACCCAGTTGTTAAAACAGAAATTGAAGTCAACCCAGAAGTGAAAAGTTCTTCTTTTTTCTCCTTAACACAAAACAAGTTATTCTAAAGAATGCCGGTGACCAAAGAGTTGATGGAAGCCGTATTTTTTTTCCAAACTATAGAACCGAACAGCAGGGTTTCTATCCAAAGTTGCAAATTTGCAGAAAACTGGAATATCACATAAAACATTTGTGAATAAGCACTGTTTCCAGAGTCAAAGAGTACAAAATCATCACCTCCTGATAAACTGGTAATAAATATCACTAAGAAAAGTAAGAGAAGCCACTGAATTATTGTCATATATAATAAATTACTTGCGCCTAAGAATAAGACAACGAAACGATACAAAACAGTCGTGTAAGACAGTTCTGGGAAGAAATTATATGGAAAAACTTTGATGACAGATAACATTTCAGATCCTGTGCAAAAAGATCGGTCCACTGGTTAGTCAGGTTATACCGTCCCATAGGGCAAAGCCACATGATTTTTTTGATGCGAGGAATTTATTCAGCAAATACATTTCCAACACCCGTTATCTGCATCAACTCTTTTTCGGACAAGTAAAAAACCACTTCACTTTTTTTTTTTTTTTTTTTTTTTGCAAATCAAGGTTCTTTTTTCCTAAAATTTGGAGTTTATCAATCGTTTCTGATGCAATACTTCCAAATGTGCATAAAAACAGTATGATGGAAACATAGCTAACATTCTTCAAAATATCTTTTTTTTAACAGCATAAACAAACTCACAGTAGTTTTGGAACAAGTGAACAGTGAATGACGACATTTTTCATTCATTATATCATACAGTCAAACCAAAAATTAATTAGATACCAGATATAATTTATTTATTTATTAATTGTTTTACTAGTAGCTGCAGGGCAAAAGTTCTTCTTACAGTGGACTACCAGTAAAACTGATAATAATTTGGGACCTGACAATGTTTTGTTACATACCTTTTTAATAAAGGTTTTCTGACATAATCAAGAGGAATTTGTTCTGACAGTTTAACTATTTTTTTTCTGACGTAGAGTTCTTGTTTATTACCATTTTCTAAAATATAGTGAATAACATTCACATTTACATTTATTCATTTAGCAGACGTCTTTATCCAAAGCGAATAAACTAATGTGAGAAACGTTGAAAGTATTTGAATAAATTTTGGTTTGACTATCTTTTTATGGCCAATCTTTTGCCTTTTACAATTAGCAAACAATATCTGAGGTCACAAAAGTGCTTCAAACTTAATTTCATCATGTAAATGCAAATTTTGAATATATTTGACAATGAAATCTATATAACTACCAATGAGCTGCTTTTTTTTACTGTGCACATCAGTCATTGACAACTTATGCACATTTATTTGCTGCATATAAAAGCAAAAAACTTCCATATTTATTTTCCACAAGTTGATCTGATTCTTCAGGGTCGTAATGAAAAGTCAATAATGTACTTTGGTTAAAAATTCTCAATGGTAGTGTAAAACAACACCCTTTTTACCTCTTCAAAACACGCTCTGCAAAAATCAACCCATTCTGATGGATTGCTCCTTTAAATGCAAATGAGCTCTGCTCGCCCCGCCCCTGAGTGTCTGAGGTAAGACGCTCATGTCAATCAACTATCGTGGGAAACTATCTGAAAATGGCTCAATTTGAAAAAGGGGATATTATTTTTACAGATTAATTAAAAACCACTGCATGGATTTTTATCATACGGTTGATGTTTACATACACCGCCAACAAACATTAATGTTCAAACAACATGTAAAAGTGAACTTTGCATCCGATGACCCCTTTAATAAAGCTTGTGTGCAATTTAAATTAAAGGCTTCGAAGTAGGCTGAGCCTTACAGTTGCAATCTCAAAGCGCTCAAGCTAAACGCTCTTGAGAGGTGTTTTCCACAGTTCATAACTTACATTGTACTATTATATTCTTATCAGTAACTGTTCTAAACATTTTAAAGTCAGGAAGAGCTGTGCAACAGCTACTGTTCACAAGACCTAGAGATTCTGATAAACTTCAACATTTAGAATGAGCACGTGTCAACCAAATAAAGCACAATAGAGAAAACTGCCATATTTCCCACTGTATGAGTTACTATTGCAAGGCTTTTGTCTTTTTTTTTTTTTAAAGTAAACTTTTACCATGTCATATAAAAATATTAAAAAAAAAAAAAATGACAGGTTAAAATTCATCCTACAGTTTATAATTTTTGCCAAGGCACGTGAACTGAAAAGGTGTGTGCCGCAGCTGGCAAAGTGATGAAGCCCAGAAGCCAGAGATGATGTGTGAGCCAACTGTCCTTGGCATTCCCCTGTTTAAGTGGCCAACTATGTATCATTCAAAGTCAGATCGAGTGCGCACACGAACTCCGGTCCTTTGATTCTGCTAACAAGTAAGGAACCCCTCAAATAGGTCATGGAATAAACTAGATTTTGCAATGGGTTAAGTCACCTATAACTTTGGGGATGTAAACCTACACATGAAAATCCTGTAGTAATGTCATAAAAACCACTTTTATGATGTATTTGTTGGTTGGCAGTCCTTGGTCATGAAATGCTTTTGTTAAAAAAAGAGCAAGTTGGAGACTGTTCAAAACAGCTTATTTTGTGTTTAATGGAAGAAGAAAACAAGACTTTTTACTATTAGCCTCAACAAAGTAAAACCACAAAAGCACAGCCAATACTGCCTACTGAAAAAATTGCTTTGCACAAAAACTTTGGACATTTAGTCGGGCAAGACAATGATATGATTATATAATGACTATCAAGAGATACGATAATTCACAGAGGCCAAGGCCTCTGGTCCTTAAGCAGAGCGTGACATAATTTGCTTTGCAAGTTTCTTTACAAACAGCAAAAAAGCCTCAGCTGGTTGCTATGATAGCTTTCGACTTTAAAACAAACATGTCTGCAAAGCATATGCAAACTTTCTTTTCATGGCTTCTCATATCTTCAAGCATGATGTTCTGGCTATAGCCATCACTAAACTCATTATCTAGTCCTAAATGTTTATTACCCAGTGGAACACACGATAATCTCTGAGCATCTGTCACGAAAACCCAAACACAGTCCATCAACTGGCTGGTTCAAAACGTTAAATATCATGTGCGACCAAATAAAAACCATAATGCGGCCTTTTTTTATGAGCCAGCGCTAGCTCACGCAATAACAAAAGATAGGGAATACAGTCTAAGGTCAGATAACGTGCATGTTTTCTTTAAAGGGAAATCCAATTCACTCCCTTATAAAGCAACGCCAGCAATGATACTACGCTCCCGGACGTTCCCGCCGACCCGCTCCCGTCTCGCTTTCTCCCGCAGCAGAGGCCACCTAGCGAGGCTGCAGCAGGGCCCGGCTCTATCATACCACTGGAGAAATTCCCAGATAAGTAACACACCACAGCTCTGAGCCCCGAGCCAGCAAGAGCCCCGCCTCCTCCAGCTACATCATCAACGCACCAGCACACAGCCACTTCCACAAAAGGAATTCCTTCTTGCGGTGTGTGCGTGTGTAGAAAGAGAAAGCAGCGCACAGAGAGAGAAAGAGCGCGCATGTGCGACAAAAAAAAAAGAGAAAGACTCTAAATTCAAAATTCAGTATCTATATTGGAAATTTAATTGTGGAACAGAATTTCCTTCCATTTTAATATTATATTGGAATTCATCTAACACTAACTTGAAGGGATAGCTATAGTTTACAGCTTTACACAAACTACTAATTCTGAAATACTACTGTTAAATGTTGATTCAACTTGAAATAGATTCAAAGAAAAGAGCCTTTTCTTCAAAAGATCTTAAAATAGTAGTTACCCATGTTTCAAACAGTAGACTATAAACGCTGTGTATAACAGTTTATCAGTATCTGAAATGACTGTATCTTAATATTGGTGCATTAGCAGCAAAACAGCAAAAAATATGCATAAAACAAACCATAAAGATATACACAACCCTAACCCTAAACATAAAACAACAACTGACCATTTAAATCATTTTCTCAAAACAGTAAAGAGAATCCGGGAATTCTGGAATTAAGTATGACGCATGCATATGCTTCACATATTTCACACAGAAATGTGCAAGACGGCGAAAGAGGACCCAAAAAAAAAAAAAACACAGCTACTGCTCCACTGCAGGAGGCCACAGAGAGGGTTACAGCAGGAGAGAGAGAGAGAGAGAGAGAGAGAGAGAGAGAGAGAGAGAGAGAGAGGAGAGAGAGAGAGAGAGAGAGACAGACAGACAGAGACAGAGAGAAAGAGCAAAAGCCTTACTTTGCCTCACCAGCCACTGACGACCATATATGGCCCTGGGATTCCCATGGAAAAAGAGACGGCAGGGTAGAGGTAGAGGGAAAATAAGGAAGAGATTGTAAGTATACGTTGCACTTCGGCTTACACCCAGCAGCCAAAACAATACCGGCCGGCAAGAGCCAAGTTTGCTTCTACGCGCTGTGGCCATAGAGGGGGATGCTGGTTGGTATTAGGTCTAAAGCGCCAGGGTAAACAGTACAGTTGTATAATGCTGTAACCACTTGGTGCCTGTCCTGGCATTTAGACTTGGGCAAAAAAATGCAGAGCATTTGCAACAGTGCCGTTTCTCATTCACACACTAGCTTAAACAAAGCCTTTTGACGTAGAGTGAAGGGTACAATTCATTTGGGTACGGAAGGGAAAGCGTTATGGGACAGCGTCCTCGTATTCCTTTCCCATGCTCAAGTACCAGCACAAAGGTACAGAGGTCCAAAAACAAATCAGTTCTCAATTCCGAACTCTAGTTTTGAAGGTGGGGAAACTCTGAACCCAGTCGTGGGCTAATGGTTAGACAGTCAGACTTGTAACCCAAAGGTTCGGGTTCAAGTCTCTGTACCAACAGGGATTGTAGGTGGGAGTGAATGTATTACAACTAAGGTGGGACCCTTGAGCAAGACAATGAACCCCCAACTGCTCCCCGGGCGCAGCAGCACCATACTTGTTGGGAGTGAATGTACAGTGCTCTCTTCCACCCTCAATACCACAACTAAGGTGAGACTCTTGAGCAAGACAAACCCCCAACTGTTCCCTGGGTGCACCATACTTGGCCACTTTCCAACATCAGGTGGTAGATCACGTGATCTAAAAATGAATGTCACCTCAACTCTCGACATTCATTTGCAAGAACTCTACCTGCAAACAACAACTAGACAAAGGTACACCACTGGTAACCCCTAAAGCCGGGGTTCTCAACTCTGGTCCTCAAGGTCCACTTTTAAGCAGAGTTTAGCTCTAACCCTAATCAAACACACCTGAAAAAGCTAATCAAGGTCTTCCGGATTACTAGAAAGTTACTGGCAGGTGTGTTAGATCAAGGTTGGAGCTAAACGCTGCAGAAAAGTGACTCTCGAAGACCAGAGACCAGTGACAAGTTAACTTTTGTCGTAAGAGTGCAGGAGCACTCCATCAATCCATATCTATTATCACAGGAAGCACAGATCAACAATGACAGTTCCAGGGTGGCCTTGACATACTTATGTCATTTATTTGGATGTGCACGGTTAAGGGTCCGGTCAGGTTTGAGGGCTTGCAGCGGTGTCAGCGCCTATGATCTGTCATGCTCCAGGGAGCTGCTTAATTACACATCTCTGAAAGACGAGGGATAGGAGATGCTGACAGGCCAGCTGACTGTGTGGCTTCATCTACAGACAGAGCTACGACAGGACATAGATCACCAGGAGGAAGGAGGCTATGAAAGAGAGCAAGTGAGCAAGAGAAAGGGCGTTTTTAATGTTTTGTGGTGATTCAAGTGGGAAAGTGTGTAAACACTGGGAAGGATGCAGAAGTTCTGGTAGAGTAAATGAGTGTGTTTTGCATGCACTATTGAGTATGTGTAGGGTATACTTTTGAAGGGGGTGTTGAAAGATCTAGGTCAGCTCAAAACCAAGACTTAACTGGATTTCTGAAAGAACTGGGCCCATCTACTTAGAAACCTCATTGGTCAATGGATGCCTACATCAGCCCCAGTTAAAATGTCTTTAACTTTTCCAGACAAAGAGTCACCTTTGGAAGCTCTTCCATTTTCCTCCATGTTAGGGGTGTCAAATTCTGTAGGGTTTAGCTTTAACCCGTGGTAAACACAACTGAATCAAGCAACCTGATCTAATGAAGAAAAAGTACCTGAGGGAACTTTTTCACGAGACGTAAAATACGTAATAATAAGTACACATCACTACAGCTTTCAACAGAAATGCCCACTGAGTGGCGCTAAAAGAGTGTTCGGTTTTTTCCCCCCGGAACAGATGAATGTACATATGGTATGTTTTATATGACGTTTTGTACGTCACCGCAGTTCTAACTTGAAATGTCCGTTAAGTGGAGCTTTACTGCTCCTTGACACTTTACAATAACGTACCATCAGCACTACACCTAAACCTACGCAATCGCAAGCATGCCATTTTAGATTGTTTTCTCAATCTTTTAGCTCTTTCATCGCGATGTTTTTCACAAGATTCATACCCAAGGATTCAGCAGCAAAGTCCAATTCCATGCCGGCTGAGCTACCGAGACAGCTTGTAACGTCCAGTGTTGTGGCCACTTTTGACCCCCAGCTAAATTATTACCCTTTTCGTTGAAATCGCTACATGATTGCCTAATCCTAACCTCACACCTAACCCTAAACCTACCAATACTAGAGAGGGGTCAACATCGGAAAGTGAAACATATGGAGCTGTAATCATAACTGTGTACAAAAATTATTTTTTTACCACCTCTAGTGTTGATTTCTGTTGGAAACTGCAGTGATGTATCGGTACGTATTTGGCGTCTTGCGACGTTCGCACAGGTACGATTTCGTCATGGCATCAGGCAGGAATCAAGTCTTACTAGAAACACCCAAGCAAGCGCGTTTTAAAAGTTTGGAACTAAACTAAGCAGTAAAGTGGCCTTCCAGAAACAGGATTGGAGATCCTTACTCAACATTCAAAACACTCTTCCCAATTGAATCAAGTGTGTAGGCGCAGAGATGATGCACGTCTGGTACAAGAGCATAAATGCACGCAAAGAGTGGTAATTAGCAGCCAGCTCTAGGGGTGGATGAAGATCACTTGTAACGCCTTGGTGAGGAAATGAAAAAATAAACACTCGCTTCCCGTTCAAATCTGACAAAGGGTTTTTTCAACACCCTTTTCCACTCTCTCAACCAACCGCCCCCTCCACCCGTTACTGTCTGATAAGCCCACACTCAAACAAAATGACAAAAGAACACACCTAATAAACGCACACAAAAAAAAGAAACAAAAGCTTGGAAAAAGGTCAGAAGCAGCTGACCTTCGCCCCGAGTGACTACTGCGCCAAAGCCATTTTCGAACTGTATAAAATACATGTACATGTTTTCCCTCATCCACAAGTATTTCTCATCTTCAATCTGTGAAAAACCCAAACAAGCATTCCGACATCTGGTGACTGCAAGCTACAAGCTCTAAACATTTGATTGGCTCCATCTGGACAAGAGCGCAATTCACGATCACGTCAGCCCACATGACGTTCCACGCCCACACACGCTGACAGCCATTTGTAAATTTTTAAGACGCTGACCGCTGCTGACGTTCCTCCGTTGTTACTCAACCATCGGTGGCTGTAATCAAACACCCCAACCGTGAGTGCGTGCCCACCTTCTCGAGTGTGATCCTGATTCGTAATGATCAGCGTGAAGCAAGGGTGACTAGAGAGGATCTATCATGCAATATGGTTTGAGAAGGTCAACAGCACGGTTAACAGGATCTCTGCTTTTGTGTAGGCCATTGCAGCTTTTAATTCTGTGTTTGTGGCACATACACAATTGTCACCGCAACAAGCATACAATCTTGACTTAGGAATGTGCCAGAATGATCAACTAGTCCAATAACCATCTAAGGAACTAGTGAATTTAGATTTCTCATGTTTTAGCAGCAACAAATTGTAGGAAGACTTTCATTTGCTTCAAGCAACATTCCTATAATTATTATTCATGCTAAAGAGAAAATATTTGAATGAATCATCTATTGGACCTCTACTACTGATCTTACACCATATATCTCTAAATCCAACTACAAATACATTCATGCATTAAAGAAAATGACATCTGTATTGTCAGATGAGCTCAATCTTACACTAAAGCATGAGAATAATGTGAGAATTATGTGAGCTTCAATGTGATCGATATAAGGATGCATCTCTATAACGCAATCAGTCAATTTTGTTCTTAAGTGGGCCATGAGCACCACATCTAAAGATGTCGCTATCTCACCGTTTGAAGAGACGTGTAGCACATCGTTACAGTCCTCTGCAAATAGTTAATTCCATTTTTGTAAATAAGCCGCTACGATCCGGCTCTTTGAAAGTGGTTCTTCACTTCCCAAAAAAGTTTGTTTGAGCTGTTCTATAAACACATTAGAGGAGTAAATTTCAGGTAGGACATTCTTTTTCTCAGAAGCGCTTGTTTTAATGTGCTTCTTGAGAATTTAAGAGAGATTTTTCACTAAAATATCAAAACAAACACTGAATAAATTAGGTTTACTCCAGTAGACGGTTTTACTAAATGTATTCCCGAAACACATAATGTAAGGATGGGCTAAGGGAAGCAAATGCATTTAAGATACTAGCCATGTGCAAACTTACTCGCTTTCAAAATGATTAGTGGGTTGCCTGTATACTCAGTCGGACACATTTCTTAGGTTGGATGTTAACACGAGACGCGTTCTTGCTTTCAAAAACACTCTGTCTGCAGGCTAATTAAAGCACTGCTGTTACACACACCAAAACATAAAAAACAACTACTAATTGGATGACTAGTCATCCACTGTGACCTAACCCTAGAAGTTAGCCTCAAAAACATTTAGCAGCAACTTTTTATTTTGCTTTATGAGGTATTGCCAGAGGCAGTCCACGATGCCCATTTTCAAACACATAGTGGGGCCACAGACTTGAGCTACAAGCATGCTATTTATCACTATCCGGCAGACCCTCTCCAGCCAAAGCAAGAGAGCCCTGCCCAAACACCCTTGAAAAAAAGAGAGACAGGCATGCGAAGGAAAACCTAAGCTGATGTCATTCCACTTGGACCCAGAGCAGAGGACATGCCTCACGTCTGACGGCTGAGCTGAGAGGTTCCTCTGCTTTTTCTGAGAACTTCCCTGGAATTTTGGAGAGTGAAACACAAGGGTTATGTCCAAAAATTATAAAGTTCTGGAAAGTGAGTTGTTTGTAGTGGGTCCGAAACCATAGGGGACATTATCTAGTGTGTTTATTCAGTCGCACGATGCACTGCAAGAATGAGTGTACACAAATTCAACAGCTAGCTTCTACAGAATACCTACTCGCCCGATTTGAACTTGCATGATTCGGCAAAAGATGGCATCAGCAACCCATCTAGCTCACTCAGCCCGAATTATTCACTCCGTCCCTGTGCAGTGAATACTGAATGGTGGTATGAGAGCAGTTTCAGATATAGCCTAGAACTTTTCCCAATCAAATCTACAGAAAATGCCAGAATTCACTAAAAACATTAGAGCCACAAAGGGTCACTCTGAATGTGACAATGACAAAAAAGTGACTATTAAGGAGAGAGTTCACCCAAAAATGAAAACTCTGTCACTGATTTCTCACCCTGATGTCATTCCAAATCCATAAGATCTTTGTTCATCTTCAGAGCACAAATGAAGATGAAATCTGAGAACTTTCTGACCCTGCATAGACTGCAACGGTACAACCACATTCAAGGCCCAGAAAGGATCGATAAAATAGTCCATGTGACATCAGTGATTCAAAAGTAATGTTGAAGCTACAAGAATACTTTTTGTGTGCAAAGAAAACAAAATTTATGACTTTATTCAACTATTTCTTCTCTTCCTTGTCAGTCTTCAATGTATGTTCACGAGAGTACCACGATTCTCTCTTAGATCATCGCTTGTATATTCTGATTCAAAGAAAAAAAAAAAATCATAAAAAGTCATCCTCAGGTTTAAGGTAAAGGCTTGTTGCCATTTATGCAGGGACAGAAAGCTCTCGGATTTCATAAAAAATACCTTAATTTGCGCTCCAAAGATGAACGAAGGTCTTACATGTCTGGAACGACAACAAAGATGAGTAATTAATGAACACGGATAGCCACTGGGTTTACAGGAAAGACACTTAATTCCTTCTTTTAGAGAGTTTCCTGGAAGATGATACTAAGAAGAACTAAACTGCATTGAGTGGCAATCACTTAATAGTGATTCTGTCCTATAAATGCCTCATCATCGTTCACAAGCATCATCGACATTCAAAATCATATAATTAGAAAGCCAATCACAGAACATCACACACTTCTTGTTGATTGGAGAACGCTGGCAATTAAGCGCATTAAAGGTTAAGACAGCAATCAGTGAGTTCGTGGACTACAAGGTGGGCTTCAGGCTCTAAAACATTCCTTAAGAATTCTTGTGCTTCAGCAAACCTCAAGAAAACCAGTTTGAACCTGCAGTGACGCTTGTCTGAAACTGTTCACCTGCTCTACCATATAGTCATCCAAACTGATGGAGAACATTCCAGAGTTTGGTGGCAGGAATTAATTACAATTAACGTGCCTATAAATCAATCAAATGAAATCACATAAGAATATCTGACCCTGAACAAAGCTCATTTGAAACTTTTTATTATTCTGCAAGGCCTACAGTTTACACCAATCCATTTTGCAATCAAAGAAAGAAATGTATGACTATTCACACAGAATGTGTTCCTGTGGTATTTATGTTAGTGGCCACTTGCTCACCACTTTCTTAAGACACCGGAATTGATATCAACACAACCAAAAATAATTTAGAATCCAAAATTACAAAACCAAGGCTGGGTTTCACAGTTTTTCTTTTGTTTCTTTTTTACCTCACTACGAAACCCAAATGGTGTGGAAGGCAAGTTAACATGTTCAGAGACAACAGATGACACAACGATGTAGCTCTACTTCTTCAACAGACTTCCTGCCCTTGATTATAGGTTCCTTTCAAACATACAACTGAAAATATCTCAACACCGCCTGCCTGACAGGGCCAAACCTGCTTATTACAAACTGTAAAACATGAACTGTTGGTGTTCTGGTTTCTAATATTAGCATGTCAATCAAGCAGTACACAGACTTTGATGACTACACAACACCACAGTGACGGCCAAGTATCATTTTATTTCCTGCTTAGCATATTAAATCATAGGAGAAAGGCCAAGGCAATAAAAATCTCAATAGAACAGACTGCTAACCTCTGATTAAAACCTGTACCACGCTGATACGTCTTGACAACCTCCTCCCACTTCCTGTAAACAATGAATAATTGACTGACATGCAAATATCACGTCCATTACACATGCATGAGAAGCCTGGTGATAGGACGGACTGCATCAAAAACCAATTTAAAAACAATTAACATGAATTATTTAAGACAAAAGCCATCATTTGTACTTACTCGACCAGAAAACACCAAAACGACTGGTATTACAATTCAATAACCACCCACTATGTTAAATTAAATCCATAAATTATTTCATACACAAAACCACTAACCTGTCTTCAGCTTTTACAGTGTCTCGTAATAACTGTAATTCCTTAGTTATGGTATCGTCAAAGCCAAAACACATGCGCTGACATCAGTTTTTGGCTGGTGGCAAAGCTTGCTTTTGCACCAACCGAGAGGAAATAAGGGCCCACACACCTAATTTATGTCAGGATTGATTTCCTTTAGGCTTGAGCTTATACACTGACAGAGAGAAAAACCATGACTCCATCACCCTTTTACATAATGTTACTATGATCGTCACCAGCCAAACTGACATTAAGATTTAGCACAAATGGCAATGGAAATGGAAATAAAGAGAAATCTGAAAATAAGGTCAAAAATGTCTACCATGTTTTCCAAGACAGAACAATTTATAGTTTGAGTTTGCCTAATATATGTGTGTGTACTGTGTGTAATTGTTATGTATATATAAACACAAACACATTCATGTATGTATTTAAGAAATACTTACAAGACTTATTATAATTTTTATATAATTAATATTATATATAAATAATATTTTGTACATAACATTTCTCTTAAATATATACATTAATTTGTGTGTGTTTATATATACATAATTATTACACACACTACACAAACATATTAAGCAAACTCAATCTTTTATTTTGCATGCGATTAATCGCGATTAATTGTTTGAGAGACATAATAGATTTTACATGAAGATCAAGACCAAAAATTAAGAAATGCTGCTGGGTGCTACTGTGTTTAACACTGCTCTTGTTTATTTTATTTTTTATACTATATAATTACTAAAACTTTATTTTTTTCCATTCAAAAGTTTATTTGACAGTCTAAATTTTGATTACCTGTTCTGTGTTTAATATTTAACATATGCATTATTTTATTTAAATTATGTGCACTGATTGGCAAAGCTTGTGTTGTTCAATAAATGTTTAATTCAAGCAATTTTCTTTATCACTTCTTATCACTTAACTGTTAAATTTCATAAGATTAAGAGGGAGGGGAGAAAAAAAAAACAAAAAAAAACGGCCAAACACACATTTATAAGCCATCGGCTGCTGTGATTTCTAAATATCAGCATCGGCCAGAGAAAAACCCATATCAGTCAACCTCTACTTATAAAACATATTAATGCATATGATCATATTTTAGATCCCTTAATCCTAAACTTAACAACAATCTTCCTAACTTTTAATAAGAAGCAAATTAGGAGTTAACTGAGGCAAAAGTTGTAGTTAAAACTGAGAATTGGTCCCTAAACTAATGTGTGACCAAAAATGGCTTGAGTGCAAGCCATCCTCTTAGGGCTGAATGATTTAGGAAAAAACCATAAAATCTGTTGTTCACACTTGAGTTTACCCTTTACAACAACCAACTCAAACCTCTTTCAGTCACGAAGTGAAAAGAATTGCTAAAATTCTGTATCACACAATGGTTTCACACAGAAACAAGCACACATATTTAATTTAAAAACAGCATTCATCCATTTGATAAATCACACTAAGACGAAGCAATATCAATATTGTGCAGATCTAATATTAGAAATTGGGGTTGAAATGTTAAGCTTTCATAAGGGATGAGCCCTTAACTCCTTTTAGAGAACACAGAATCACATCTCCCCGTTTCCCAGGAACGCAGGCTAATTTAAGGCCAATTGAAGTCCGAATTACCTTGACCTGGTTTTAGATTTCAGGCCCTGATACAAACCATCTCCTGCTTAGATCAGGTGATATGTACTATCCCCACAACATCTTCTGTTAAATCTCTTTTATAATATGGCTTCCATGTATTTTTGAGAAGTATATATTTTGACAGCCAGGATCCAAACAAGCCACGTTTTAAGGCTTCAAGTGAAAATATTCCACATGTGTGTCACCTCGTGGAGTTTTGAAGAAAAGAAACAAACAGGTTTATCTAGGCAAACTAAATAAACCTGGCATATGCTGGCAAATTTGATGATGGCAATTGTCCAGTAAGATTAAGCTGAGATTAAATAAACAACACGCGTTCTCTTTAGTTCTGATCGTTTTGAATCACATCTATTTCGGCTACGCAAGAATGACTAGGTTGTCAGTGCTGACTCACAGCATGAAGAATAAAACGAGACCTCACGAACAAAGGTTCACAACAAAAAGAAGAATCCTGAGGAGTGTTTCTTTGAGTACCTACACCAGATATCAGCTCTGACATGCCAAATGGGCGGCCTAAGACACAGCTGGGAATCTCAGGATTCACAATGCACGCTGAGGTAATCGTGTTGCAGTACTATGACTGTAAGCGATGACTGAGATGTTAAAAGAATAGCTCACCCGAACATGAAAACTGTGTCATTATTTACACCCGTTCATGTTGTTACAAACCCATCTGGCTTTTTTTATTCTACCACAAAAAAGAATCCAAGTGACACTTGTACTATATTCCAAGGTGCGCATCTAAAAGCAGCTTCTACGTTCTTCATCAAATAAATCTGAAGACCATTAAAAAACAAATTCTTTATATCTCAATACTTCAGAAAGTACACTTTCCGGAACAAAAATTCACAGATAATTTACTCACCCTCCTGTCATCCAAAATGTTCATGTCTTTCTTTCTTCAGTTGTAAAAAATTATGTTTCTTGAGGAAAACATTTCAGGATTTTTCTCCATATAGTGGACTTCTATGTTGCCCCTGAGTTTGAACTTCCAAAATGCAGTTTAAATGCAGTTGATTTAGAAGTTCGACAAAATGAGATGGGAGTTTTTCAACCTACTCTAACTGTATTGAGACCCGGATTACACAGAGTACACATGCGCATCACAGAGCTAGAGAAGGTTAAAAAGCATTTGAGGTTAAAAAGTGTATCAATTGTAAATTTTTTTAGAAAATAACCAATCGTTTTGCTAGATAAGACCCCTCTTCCTTGGCTGGGATCGTTTAGAGACCTCTGAAACTGCATTTCAGAAGTTCAAACTCAGGGGCACCATTGAAATGGAGAACAATCCTGAAATGTTTTCCTCAAGAAACAATTTCCTTATGACAGAAGAAAGGAAGACATCAACATCTTGGATGACAAGAGGGTGAGTAAATTATCTGTACATTTTTGTTCTGGAAGTGAACTTCTCCTTTAATCTGATTCAAGAACAAATCATTCAAACCAGTTTTGTTTGTTAAATATTACACTGAGTTGTTCACACATCAAAAACTAAAACTTTTCTTATGAACTCGCCAAGGCAGACTTAGAACTTAAAATATTGTTATATAGATTGTTTTCATGGTGTACAGTTCTACATTTAATTTCCTCAGAAGAACAAAAGTCATACGGATTCGGAACGACATGAAGGTCAGTAAATGAGTGGGTGAATATGATAACAGAAATGCAATCAAATCACACAGTCATTCAATTTCATCTGAAGTAGCACCATTTCCTTGAGCTGCTGCTTCGCTTCCTGAACGCTGTCAGTTCAGCTCACGAGTTATCATGCCATCTTTATGCATCACCTCTTCGTAACACTGCTGAAGCTATTGTTCAAGACAAAAAAAACGACAGACTCATACAACAATATGCGGTCTATCACAGAATGACACATTAAAAAACAAAAGAACTGGAGAAATGTATTGTTTGTTTGCTTAACAAGCTCCTTAATGATGCCTCATCATGTGCCTGTGTCTGTGAGTAAAACGGTGTGACTGTGGAGGTGGAGGCTGTTTTGGCTGGGGGCGTAAGTGACAGCTGAGGAATTCTGGGTCTGCCGTGGTTTCCAAAGAGAGACACGACAGGAATGCAGGCACAGGACGACACAGCCGCAACCCTTCCCACCCGACACACAAGCGCATATCTTCACCTACCTTCTTACTGAAACCTACCTAAACTCTGACCTCACCGATGACAGCACTGGAGAAGATTCCACCAATGCCGTAAATGACACGTCTCAGACTAAAAGGCCGCCGTCGGACCGTGTCTACATAACCAGGTCAGATAGATTATGTGCACGTAAACCTTAAATTTAAAAAATACTGCAGTTATGAAACACTCATCCTTGGAAGACATTAAGGAACAGTCTTGCAGACACCAACGCTTCAGGCCTCGGGCGTAATCGGCTGTTTCTCGCCTCGATTTGCATACCGCCTCCACAAAGTTGTTAAGCCATAAGATAAATACTGCCATTTACTGATTAACTGGAATGATTATATGCATGAAAGATGAACCATATTTCTGTCATCACTCCTATATGGGAAAACGTCAGGAGAACGTCTCAAACTGTGTCACATTTTACCCCAATATAACAATTAAGCATAAATACTTATTTATTTTGTTCTAAAATAAATAGTTTGATAGTGCTCTAAATAGTTTGTTATAAATCATTTTACTTATAAATTACTATTTAAAATTGCTGCTTTCTGTTTGAATACATTTTTAAATGTAATTTATTCCTGTGATTAAAGCTAAATTTTCAGCATCATTATTAATGATGACATCATTATTTTTATGGAAATTAATACTTTTATTTAGCAAGGATGCTTTCAAGTGATCAAAAGTGATAAGGAAATTTATAAAGTTACAAATGATTTATATTTCAGATAAAAGCTGTTCTTCTGAACTTTCTATTCATTAAAGAAACCTGAAAAAAAATTCTACTCGGCTGTTTTCAACATAATAATAATAATAATAATAATAATAATAACAAATGTTTTTTGAGCAGAATAGTAGAATGATTTCTGAAGGATCATGTGACTGAAGTAACGATCAGCTTTGAAATCACAGGAATAATTTACATTTTAAAACATTCATATACAAAACTCTTATTTTAAATAGTAAAAATATTTCAGCATTTTAATGTTTTTGCTGTACTTTGGATCAAATAAATGACTTCTTTAAAAAAAAACATTAAAAATCTTTTGACTGGTAGTGTATATATTTTAAGGACCTTTTTAACATTAAATCACCACACTGATGCATAAATACTTGTAAATAAGCTATATTTTAAAATGATATTATGGAAATCATGTCAAATCAAAGGTTGTAAAAAATTAGCCCTAATTTCTATGAAAAATTAAATTAGGAATACCTTGTTATACATCTAATTAAAAACGTAAGTGCAATCTTTACCCAAATTTACTATTAATATTGCATTTATTTATAAAACTTTCTATAAATATTTTCATTTTTTTTTAAATGTCACAATGCAGTGGCTGCAAAAACAGTCTTGATTTTCTTTGTGCAAAAAGAGCTTGTGGGTGAATATTTATCTGGACATGTTCTCAATGGGCTTTGCCAGGTTCACACATTAATGAATAATTTCTAGTCATTTTTAAAAAGCATCCTCTGCGTTTGTACCATAAACATCGAGAAGCACAAGAAATTGGGGGAAAAATGAAGATCATCACAACATGATGCAAGAGTGATTCAAACACGACAAAAGCACATGCACTATCAATTATGCCATGGCTCTGACAAAGTGACTTTCGATTTGAAACATCAATGAACAGAAGAGCAGACGTCGGAAGCCCACACCAGGTTTCTGAACTATAAGATTGAGTGGCGCAGAATGTGGGTTGACTGGGTGCTAAAGTTAGCGTTCTTGCACTCGCCTGCAGGGCAGTCTGCACGTGATATTTATAACCCTAGCCGTACTGCTACAACAGTCACTGGAACCAGCACACCATGTCCCTCACTGGATAAACACAGCAGAGCGCTGAAAGTGAGGTCACTACCTGTCGCAGCACAGATGAGGTGAAACAGTCCCGAATGGGGACGAACCGCATGATCCCAATTGGGTTCATTATGAGTCACATACTTTTAATCTTCAACGTATAATTAAGTCCTGCAATTAATATAAAAAATGAGCATTCAATACAAAAACAATAAAACAATAAAAACAATCAAACTTAATAGGCGCTCAGTCAAAACACTACCGTGGGTAAACTACGCTATGTTGGGGACGCAGCTGTCAATTTCCTTCTCCTAGAGCCTGCGTGTGACATTAGGGTTATGATGGGCAAAACACTGGCTAAACCAACTCGGACTGACGCAAATCCTCTATATCTACAGTCAAAGTGAGGATTGCAAGCTGCCTAAAAAGTCTAAAGTTATACAAATAAAAGGGAATTGTTCAATTAAAAGGCCTATAGTGCACATACACTCTTGTGCATTTAAACAAGGAAAATGCAATAAGTGTGTAATTAATCATTCTGTACTTGCAAAATTGTGCAACACCCAGCCAAGCAGCTTGTCAAATCCTCAGGTTTCTCTAGTAACATGTAGAGGTGTAAATGGGAGATCTACAACGACAACTAAAAAAATACATTTCAGCTTGCTTTCATAATAAAAAAAACTGAAAAGCAAACAAGTCACATATGAGATCATCAAATTGTCCGATGACAGCTCATCGCTGAGATATGTGATGACATAAACTGTGCTTTTACACAACAAAATTCACAAATAAAGTTGTTAAAACTAAAAAGTCGTCAAATATTTGACTTCTTTTTATAACAGTCAAACAAGTCCTCTCGTACACTACCATTCAAAAGTTTTTGACCGTAAGTTTTTAATGTTTTCTAAAGAATCCCTTCTGCTCATCATTTATTTGATCCAAAATACAACAAAAGCAGTAATATTGTGAAATATTTTATATATTCTAGCATGCTGATTTGCTGTTCAAGAAACATTAGTTATTAAATGTCAATATTTAAAACAGTGGAGTACATTTTTTCCAAAGATCAGCATTTACCTCAAATAAAAAGCTTTTGCAACATAATACACTATAAAATTTAAAAGTTTGGAGTCAGTATAATTTTTTTGGGGGGGTGGAAGAAATTATAGAAATGAATAATTCTGTTTAGCAAGGACGCTTTACATTGATCGAAAGTGATGATAAAGACATTTATAATGTTACAAAAGATTTTTATTTCAGATATATACTGTTCTTCTGAACTTTCTATTCGTCAAAGAACATAATAAATGTTTTTGAGCAGCTAATTTCAGAATGATTTCTAAAGGACCGTGTCACTGGAGTACTGATGCTAAAAATTCAGCTTTGAAATTATAGGAATAAATTACATTTAAAAAAAAATATTCAAATAAGAAACATTTATTTTAAATAGTAAAAATATTTCACTTTTTTGCTGTACTTTGGATCAAATAAATGCAGGCTTGGTGAGCAGAAGAGACTTCTTTAAAAAGAAAAAAAAAACTTTTAACTGGTAGTGTATATCTTTCAGATTTTAAAATAATAATGCATAGGTATTTATTCCATGTTGCATCAATACATCCCATTATGTCATTTGATAAATGCCATGATGACTTTATCGATAATCTGCAGATTACTAGAGGTTCAGGTCCATTTAGACGCAGTTTGTTGAACAGTGTCACTGTAAACCTATTTCCTTCCTCATAATCAAAATATGTAATATAACACTGACATCACATATGCAGAAAGGAAACATTTCAACTTTGTGAACACTTAATTTAAGAAATGCAATTTACCAAGTGAACACTTGGAAAAAAAAAAATAAAACTAATATTGTATCAGTCGTATCAAGTTACAGATGAATCTGCTGCAAAAGAGACCGAATCGACGCATAAGATTTGACGCCAGCAACAAAATACAGAAAGCGTCTTCTCTTACTTGAAAACTTGGATATTTTTATAAGCCATCCAACAAACTATATACAATTATACATCTACTTCCAAAAGACCTGTGACCCATTTTTTTGCAAACACGCAAATTCTCATTTCTTGATGCAATCGTCAAACCAAGCACAATTTCAAGAGATTGCAGTAGATGTACATCATTTATATACAAAATGCCTCCGGCAGAGCTAAACCTGTGCGTCTTTAATAGCGAAATCAGCACGTTTCAATACAAAATACCATTCGCTATGAACTCACTGACTGCTGGTCACATGCTAAAACTCTCTGTTCCCTCACATGTCCACATACATAAACACACACCCAGCAGACCCAATAGAGAAAGGAGCCTCTCCAGTCATGGTTAGGTCTCAAGAGCTGCATCCAAATTCTTTCCTCCCCCTGTCTGAACACCGGCCCAAAAAAAGGCAAGTGCTTTTAAACGCATGAGCCTGTACAGACAACCTCCTGCAGTCACTTGCAGCCACATCAAACCCATTAGACTCAATGCAGGGCCTTAGATATTATGCTTTACAATGTCAAATACCACATCTTCATGCTCAAAATGCATGAAACTAATAGAATAGACTTTTGAGAGACTTAAAAACACTAATGCACTTTGCATTACTCAATAGGCATTTAACCTTAATCATTCAAACCTATTCAAACCCAGCATAAAACGCATTTTATATTTTGAGTGTTTCCTTAGATTTCTAAACAAATTTAATTAGTAAACTGACAGAAAGTGGCTTTGCTTGCAACAACACATCCATCTTTGCCACACATACTTTTTTGCAAAAGGCATTAGCGCGTTGAACAGTTATTAATGGAAAAACTAAACTAAAGTGACGCATATTTCACGGATGTTTACAGTCAAGCCAAGGAAACTACGTCTTAAAGCGACAGCTCACTAAAAAAAATTAATGGAAAATTGTGTCACGATACTTTAATTCACCGTGTTTCGAAACGTCCTGGCTTTCTTTCTCATGTGGGTCGTCAATGTAGACGTCAAGAATACTTTGAAGAACTGACAGCACAAGTCGCCTTTCAATTTCATTGTATGAAAAAGATACATTGAAAGTGAATAGTGACTGGAGCTGTCATTCTGCCAAATAGTCCCATATAAGTAAATAAGTCATACGAGTTTGTTACCACAATTCTGACAGCATTTTAGTTTTTTAACGAATTCTTCGTTATAAACTCCCCGACTTTGACCTTTTGTTTGCGGTTGCTCATCGTAAGGTTTTATATCACTCACCCTGCCACAACGAAATCATATTATAAGGAGTCGTTCCCCGTGAATGCCACATTTTCGGTCAATAATCTCTAATGCAACATACGTGTCAACTGGGTAGCCTCTTTCCAAATATACAGCCGTGCTAACTGGTTGCTATGCACTTTCGCAGCCTACTTTCAATGGTGACCATTTGATCAAAACACATTTACGAGATTTCCGTCAATGTACACATAACAAAACCCATGCACAATCACCTGGCGCGTTTATAAGCAGATTCAACTGTTATTGTGCTGTAACGTTAGATCAACTTGCACTTATCTATGAGCTGAGCGGCTAACAGGCTAACCAGCAGCTAACACATATACACACACACCCGAGAAGTCCTCTTCCTGCCCTCACAAACTCATTTACACACAAATACGATTATTCCGGGATCATCGATCCAGCACAGGGCGCATAAAAAGCTAATATCCGTTTCAATCAGAACCCGATTAGCTTCGGCGGCTACGTGGTTCCGCAAAACGGCCCGACGAAGATGGTGATGATGATGATGGTGGTGCTGGTAGTGGTGTCGGGTTGAGTAAACACAGCCAGCCCGCAAACCGTCCTCATATACGGATCTGTGCACAACCGCCGCCGCGGAGCCGCTCTCTTACCTGGTGCAGAGCGGTGAGTCCGTCTACATTGGCGTAGTTGATGTCCGCGTCGCGGTCGAGCATTCGCAGCACCTCCTCGGTATCGCCGCTCGAGCAGGCGGCCAGAAACACGGCGCCATCGTCGAACTTCACCTTCGTCTTCTTCTTCTTCAGGATGGGCGGCTCAAGATCCGTCTCCGAGCCTATCCAGCGCTTTAACTGTTCGTTCCTTTTCTGCTTGGCGTCCGCCATCTTCATCCCCTCTAGCCTGGCGCTTCTTATCTGTCTCGGATGGAAGATATACTTTATACTGCCACTATCCCAACACAGCGCGCTGGGGCGTGGGAGGGGACGGCTCGGGAGGGGGGGTTAGGCTCAAAACCTGGTTGACGCCGAAATATCGCGAGAGCGAGCGACGTCAGCCCCGGATCTGCAGCATAACGTCATCTTTATGGGGCAGTGAAAAAAATGCACAGCAGTTTACATACAAAGGTGTTTACGGTTGACATAGAACATGGGACAGTAAAATAAATAAATAATTACACAAAATTTAAAAAATAACAATGGGAACACATGCAAAGCTGTATTTAGTGTTTAGTTTACTCTGTATCAATAATG